>ML777254.1:1108517-1118605 GCA_009831015.1 Picea engelmannii
ATGATACCCAGATCACAAATCGATCTTTGAGAATACTGTCGCTCCCTTCATCTGATCAAAGAGGTCATCTATTTGCGGCATTGGGTACCTATTCTTCATTGTAGCACGGTTCAAGTCCCTGTAGTCTATACACAGTTGGAAGGATCCATCCTTCTTCTTTACAAAAATTACCGGTGCGCCCCAATGTGAGACACTGGGCCTTACTAGCCCTGAATCTAGTAACTCCTTCAACTGCATTTGCAATTCACAAATTTCTGGCGCTGTCATTCGATACGGAGTCTTGGATATTGGTTCTGCACCGGGTTTTAGCTCAATGGTAAAATAAAGCTCCCTCTCAAGAGGTAATCCTGGTAATTCGTCTGGAAAAACATCCTGAAATTCTGACAATACTGGGTACTGATCCAATGAGGGTCCCTTCCTTTCTTTCACTGCCTCTACTACATAAAGTCGACACCCTTGTCTCAAGCATCGCTTGACCTTCATATTTGATATAAAGCGTAATGACACTTTTCTCTGTATACCCTAAACCTCTATCGGTTTTCCTTCATCATTGACACAAAGCACCTTCTTTGCGGAACAATCTATCAAGGCTCGATGAGCTACTAACCAATCCATTCCAATGATTAAGTCATATGCCCCAAGAGCAGTGACATATACCTTCAACTTTGTAGTGCACACTCCTAGGTCTACTACACAATTATAGACACTAGGTCCTACAACTTGCTTCTTCCCCGAAGCCATCTCGACTTGCTTAAAGTCATCGTGTTCATAGGCTGCCAGCCCATTCTTTTCTAATGCAGATGGTGAAATGAAACTATCTGTCGCACCAGAATCAAACAAAATCTTAACATTAACATAATTTAGCGTACCTGACAAATCCACTATGGTGGATTGATGTTCATCCTGGCGGTTATCAACCGTTGCGTAAATATGGTGGCTGCTTCTTGCTTTCCCCATCGGTGCCCTTCCTTCATTATGCACGAACCCTGGTTGAAACTCTGGGCAGTCACGCTGGTAATGGGGTCCCCTGCACCCCCAACAGGTGACACCAGGTGGAACCGGTGCATTGCTACATGTCTGTCCTTGAAATGAGTTCCTTCCACTAGAACCTCTGCCCCTACTAGTTGTTCCCCGAGATGGTCGTGGACCTGTCTGCACCGTTGGTGATGAACGAGATGTTGCACTAGCTACCATTGAAATCCTTGCAACTACTGTCCTTGGCACATTTCTATTACCATAAGGTGGTGGCCTTGAGCCCCCTCCCTTAGTAAATGTCCTCGGGGTCTTTCCTACGAACCCAGGGCGATGTGGAAATGTCGATCTTGTACCCCCTGTTAGGTTTATATGTTCTTCCGCGTAACGTGCACTTTCTACCGCCTCCGCCACCGAAGACGGTTTCCACATCCGCACCATAGCTCTTATCTTCGGGTTCAATCCATAAATGAAGCGCTCTGCTTGTCGTTGGTCAGTGTCCAAATATGAAACGTATTTAACCAATTCCATGAACCTGATCTCGTATTCTTCCACAGTCCCGTTTCCTTGTACTAAGGCATGAAATGCCCCTACTTGTTGTTCCTCGTAGTATGCTGGTAGATACTTCCTTCGGAACCTCTCCTCGAAGAGTTCCCAAGATATCGTGTCTGGGGTAAGGTGTAGTTTCCTTTCTAAGATGCCCCACCAGTTCAAGGCGCTATCTCTTAACTGGAAAATTGCAATCTTTGCCTTTGAATTGGACACATAGTCCCTTAAGGCAAAACACCTTGTCATGCCTTCCAACCATGCTTCCGCGCATTCACTGGCTCGACCCCCGGAAAACTCCAGAAGTTTGATTTTTATCAACTCTCGAGTGAAGTCCTCCCCCTGAATCCCTTGATGCTTCTGGATTACCCATTCCAGATGGTGGGGGTTCCACTTCATTCCCTGCTGGTTGACTCCCTTTTAAAGTCTCGTTAATAGCTTCTAACGAGCGTAGTATGAGAGCTATTTCGGGCGATGGTGGTGGTGGTGCTGGTGGTGATGGTGGTGTGGGTGGCGCCCGTGACGACGCTCCCCGGCCTCGACCTCTTCGAGTCCTGGCCATATGGTATGATTTAACCTGCATCACCCCAAGCTATCAGGGTGAGTTTCAGGACGTTTCAAATTGGTGCTACTCAAACTTAGAAACAGGGTTAGGCGTAAGTTTTATTTACTTGTCTGTAAACAAACATTACTCTATAAGGGGAATTGGCTCGGTTTTGGGTTAGAATTAAGCATCTAAGCTTGGTCAACATCGAACTTTAAGGTAAGCTAACCTTACACTTTAATAACATAGTTGAATTAAAATTATTATTTACATTAATTTAATCCATTTTGACTTTATAATTTTATTCGTCTTTGCGTATGCATGTAGTTAGGTGCATATACTTTGTCTTCTATATTTCTCACGACCCTTGGCTCCTAATTGCAAAATTCCCACTTAAATTTTGGATTTCGGGGTTTCCTTATGCCCGATGCCGAGAGTCTCCTGCCCTCACGGATTCCCGATCTCCGATATGTTCCTAGCGCTTTAGCCCCTAAGATATGCTTGCGATCCACATGACCTTTCCTTGTGACCGCAGCTTTATTCCTTATCAGGATTTCAGATATCGTGCTATCGATTTGCATGAATCTCGTGCCTACGGAATTCCCGATATCTCGATACCCGATGAGCCTCTTCCTTGCGTGTTAGCCTTTCCATCTACACCGAGGTCCATGTGACCTGCACCTATGTGACCATAGTCCTAATTCCTGTCAGTATTCGGGGTTTCCCACAACAAAGATTCGGCACATATTGAATCCCGAATCCCCGATCTCCGATTTCGCGATATAATTAAGTCTTAATTAAACGATCATTAATTAATCCTTAACGAAGGTTTAAGTGTTAAGTTAATTACGTCGGGCTTTCGGGGTTCGCGAGTTCTCCTGACGTGATTTTCTCGTCACCGAGAATCCCGAAATGCCGATCCCTGATGCATGTGTGAGCTCTCTCTCTCCTCCACGTCACCACTGCCTCGTGTCATTCTATCGGGTATCGCGAAATCATGACTTCCAATGCAACAATTCCTTTGTATGCAAAAGCCCAAAATGTCGAATCCCGACTCCTTCAGATCCTGGGACACGTGTCCCTCCAATCGAACGGATTCGTTCTCACGTCGGGAAATCGCAGATCGTGATTCCATTGTGCATGAGTTTCACAACCCCGTAAACTTCGATATACCGAACCCCGACTCCTCGGGATCCTCCGACACGCGTCCTCGAAGTGAACAACTCGGATCTCATCGGGAAATTGCGGATCGTGATTTCCTGTTGCACAACTTCTTTACCCTCGAAAAATCCGATGCCCCCAAGCACCGAATCGCTAGGATCTCATGCCACGCGTCCTCGTCGATGGACAGTTCATAACTTCTACCGGGATATCACGAGTCGCAACTCCATCATGCGAGCGTTCTATGTCATCGAAAACCCCGATGTCCCGACTTCCCGGTTGGCTGACAGCTGGCCTCCACTATGCCTCTGTCCTCCTTCACTGCCATGATGACAGCTGGCCCCCACTCATCGGAGTTTCGCGGATCACGAATTCGAAGTGCCTAAACATCATGTCCCCGAAATTCCCGATTTCCCGATGGCGCCATACGCCGATGGTTTTCGATGATTGCCACCTGTCTCACAGATGGATGACTGTGATTGTACCGGGATTTTCCCTACGGATTTCCTGACTCTTCCCAGATGATGGACACCTATCCTTCACTCTGACTCTAGTGGTCCCACCATGCTTAC
Organism: Picea engelmannii; assembly: GCA_009831015.1. NCBI lineage: Eukaryota > Viridiplantae > Streptophyta > Pinopsida > Pinales > Pinaceae > Picea > Picea engelmannii. The sequence goes on from ML777254.1 coordinate 1,112,313, forward strand.
GTCACCGTCGGGATATCGTCGATCGCGATTCCCAGTGACGTAGTTTCCTTATTTTTGAAAACCCCGATTTCCTGATCCACGACTCTACGGTATCTTCTGAGACGCGTCACGCACAATGGATGGTCCAGATCTGATCGGGAAATCGCGTATTGCGATTTCAACATGCATGAGTCTCTTGTCTCCGGAAACCCCAATTTCCCGATCCACGACTCTACGGGATCTCCTGACATGCGTCCTGCACAATGGATGGTCCAGATCTGATCGGGAAATCGCGTATCGCGATTTCAACATGCATGAGTGTCTTGTCTCCGGAAACCCCGATGACTCAGATTTCCCGATGACTCCTCCTGTGCACGCTAGGGCTTAAACCCCGCGCAACTTTTCTAGATCTAACGGCTGATGGGATTTCGTCCAAGATCTGATGGTGCAGATCCGTTCTCTCGTGTAACAGACAACTATTCTTTGAGATAATGATTAATTTGCATGAAACATTACGTAATGTAAAAATTTCTCTCCTTGGCACATTTGAAATTTTATATGGGTCTATGGTTCTTGAAATTTTCACATTATTACAATCATCGAGGCTTAATATAGGCAAATAGTTCACACTATTCTTGTGCGGTACAAGTCTGCTAAATTTCCTTTTTCCAATTGCGCATCGGCAGTTCCTCATTTAGGTAAGTTCGAGGTGAAGTAGGCCTTTTCGAGGTCCAGCAAACGTATTTTGCATTTTATTTAGTATGGTTCGCATAATTATTGAATCTTACCAGTTTCAAGCCTTCCAGAGAAGCTTCCCTTGACATTTTCATCAGTTTCAGGTGTCTATTCTACCCAAAACTTCATTAACAACATTACCCAAATAAAATTTAAGTTATGACTTCTCTTTTCCGTGCTCAATAGCTTGGATACCATACTGTATCATGTATCAGTTCCATTTAGTCAAACTGAACGCGTATCTCCTACAGGTTAAGCGTGGTTGGAGTTAACACTCCTGGTTTCGGCCATTGGGCCCCAGATTTCGAACTAAGAGGCTCTGATACCATATGTAATTCCCTTATACTTCTATACATCATTAAGATTCATACACGATTTATTTGGTAAACTGAAACAATGTCTTCTTAGCATAATAGTGATTCTCATAACAACAACTTGAATAACTTATATTTATCAATAAATACTGATTTCAGGACAAAAAGAAACAAATACATAACTTAACAAAGTACCTGGTTCTGATGCTAATTGTTGTTGCTTTCCTGCTGCCTGCTGGTTCTGATGCTAATTGTTGTTTCTTTCCTGCTGCCTGCTGCTACACAGATCAACCCTGCCACAAACAAGCAAATAACTGCCCAAAACTACGGTCCTCCCTTCCAACTAGGAAAACTACCTAGCTCCAGGATATCTACGGATATCCTGGCCCTCCGTGCCCAAAACCTCCATCAACTCGGTGCCTCCCCTGATCAAAATCCATAGTCCAGCACACTCTGTTCCTTGCTCCCAGCAAGCCAACAGTCCACAAAGAATACAACAGGCTCCCAGCCAATACCACAGTGCATAGAAATTCTGCTCACGGCAATACGCAATGGTTCTCGGCCAATACAACTGGCTCAACAATACAGTCTGCAGCATCCATCCCCCTCCGAATGGTGCGCACATCCCCCTCTTCCCTTCCCTTATTCCTCCCTGCCGACTCACGCAATTACTCCACAACCACCCCCCATCCTCCGTCCTTTGTCCCTCCATTAATATTTTTTATCATCTCGGGATTTCTGGGCTCCTCGCCCTGCATACACCACCATTTTATAACATTTTCATTGATCTTTTAAATTGTAATTCTCAGGTCATTAAATGTGGTCAGCAGTTAATTTATTATTTTGTTAACTACAACTATCCCTTAATTAAATCTTACTTAATAATCTTTAACCATTTATCAATTTAGGGTCGTTACATTACCTCACTACTTCTTTGTGGATCTTCTGGAAGCTCCTATTTTCGTTGATGTCATAACCCTTTGAATCACATCCAATGTTCTCTGTAACACACTCGACTTTCTTTGAACCATTGGCTCTTTTTTCTCTCAAATAGGATTTCCTTACACCCCCTTTTTTATGCTATTATAGCTTATCATGATCTGTTATTTTCCTTCGTGTTTCCATCATTTCTAGTCCCATCTAATTGTACTCTCATGCAATGCTTTCCATATTATGCAATCACTATGTATCACCTGACGGATCATACATTTGATTTGTTAGCTTGTCCACATCTTTGTTGTTGCCCTTCATTTATGACTATGCATCTTCACTACTTTGGCCATTATGATATCTCTTTAATGATTGTCCCATCATGTATGATCTTTAATGCATTTCCCACTCTTTTCACATATCTTTGTTGCACTTCAATCTTCACAGTTCCTTCTTATTTCCACTTCTCTATGCCACTTTATGGATTTATCTACTTAATCATTTATCCTTATGCATCACTTCACCCATCAAATTATTTTATTTCTTTTCTTTTTTTCTACTTCCTTTTCTTCTATAATACACTATAATACAATTACTATGGTAACATACTACATGATTCGACTAGTGCATGGAAGTATGATTGTCCCTATACAGTTTCATCCTACTACCGTTAACCAGTACTTCCACAACTTCTCCATTCAGTTTATCGAGCTTAACAACACCTGCATCTATCACAAACCTGATCGCATATGGACTTTGTTATCGCACAAATTGTACGTATTACAAAGGAAAAGGCTAAGGGAAGGAAAATTGGCGTAATAGGAGGTTATCCTATCACTGTCACCTCAACGGGATACCTCTTTCTATTTAGAGTTGATGGCCCAGGAGAGACATCCTCGGTGACCTGGGGGTTTGAGAAGGCAAAGGTTAAAGTGCCTATGAAAGTATCCCTTCTCACAAGTGACATTGATAAAAAATTCCCATGGTTTTAACCAATGAAGTAATGAAGTATTCAGATGTACCTGCCCAGAAGAAAGCAATAAGAAAAGATACCCTTTGCAAGTACAACTTGTTGTTAGTACTTCATAAAACCATGGACTTTATCAATAAAAGCAATAGTTGATATATGATGAAGCACACAGAATTTTATAACAATAATGTTTATAAGATAATAACTTCATAATAAATGCCTTGAAATGGCTTCACAATGACCAAAAATATTTACTCAATAATAGAAAAGTACTAGCATTTGTCAGAAGCTCATTAGGCGGTGTGTTAATCAACTTTTCAATTTCTTTTAGGTGCTTTTAGTGCTGCAATATATGGTTGTAGCCTAATTTTGTAATATAAGCAAGTAGGTTAGTAGATTAGTCTATTCTAGGGTTAGGAATAGTTAATAGAGAGCTTAAGGTAAACATTTTGAGGGTGGTTTTCATCAATCACTCAATTGTAAGGCTTAGATCAATGATTTTAGGGTAAATGGGGTCTCTTTTAGAAGCAAAAACATTGAAGGAACAAATTGTTAATAAGACATCTAGAGACAAGAAGGTTAATGACTGAAGTGTTGGTAGCCCAAGGCTTCAATCACTAGACTTTAGGGGGGAAATGGCCACTAGGAAGTAGGTAACCCTAGGCCCTAGTTGTTTTCCTCTTTATTTAGCTAAAATATGAAGTATATGATGGATAGATGAAGAAAAAGGTGCTAGAGTGTTGCAATGGCAAGTCCCTCAACAAAATCTATTCAAGAAAATCGATTTTCTAGCATAATCTAGTAGGTGAAAGTTATTAAGGAAATAACAATAACATGTGATTTAGCCTCCTAGGGTTTTTAAGCTAGCAATTTCATAATATTAGAACAAATGAAAGATAAATACAAGCATAACCATTCAATGAAGAAAAATTTAAAAAAATTCACCTACATTCACCAAGAATCATCTAGCAATAAGCCTCGTTGAACACTTCCACCAAGAAAAATGCTAAAATACTCCAAAAATGGCCTCCTTCAAGAAGCGCACACTAAATTTCAGCCAAGAAACCCTAATTAGGGTGAAAATTTCAGACCTCACTTAAGCGTGAGTCAAAGATGAAGAAACATAAGAGTGATTTTCCCCTTATTTATACAATTACAATGACCAGAATTAAGTCAAAAAGGCCGACATGGCCAATTTACATGTAATATCCAGTTTTTACATAAAAATGACACTTTAAACCCTAAATCGAGTAGAATAGGTGACGCCATGACCCTTAAGGGTGACGTTAGTCCTCTCTAGTGAAACGTTGGCCTCTAGGAGAAAAACCTTAGGTCTCCCAAGGCCTCTGGATCAAACCACACTTGTCACTTGGCACATAACTTCCTCCAAAGTGTCCATCAAACGATGATGATGTCAAGGGTCACAGAGGTGACTTCATGGGCCTTTCAATACCAACATCATAATAGGAGGGAAAGACCCCCCTGGGTCTAGGATTTCCATGATGTCTGTGGTGGTATGTCCTCCTCTCTCTAGTGCAAGCCTCTGTCATGTCTCTGCCCCTAGATGGGGTCTCAACATCCATCTGGTGGGATTTTATCCCTATGGAGGTCTGAACTAATCATCTCCCCATGTGTACCTATCTGTTGGGTGTGGCCCTGCATCAATAACAAGTATGCTCTCCATGGGCTCATAAGTCATAGGGATCGTAGCAATGTCAATCACATCTATTAATCAAGTTATTTAAACATGTGCATAAAATCCCCTTTTCTAGACAAGTGCTCAAAAATGTTATGTTATTCTATAATCCAGGTTTGAAAAGGATGTTAGGAGGTCCTATTGGGGTAATTTTCATTGGACGTGGGATGTTTCCAGGTGAAGACAAATCCAGGCCATGTAAGTGGATGAGGTGATGAGGGATGTTTGAGAAATGGGTGCAGTGATGATAGGGGAATGTATGGCTTACATTTGGGTGCCTCTAAATAGGGTGAGCTACACCTTGTCATGGATGCAAGTATTTCCAAGCCCATTCAATGTATTTTGTCTTTTATCTTATTTCTTTTTCTTTCAAGAGACTAGTTAGGGGACACATCCCTGGCGTGGTGACCAAAGGTGACAATGTTACCCACAAGCATTTCATGGAGATGAGAAGTTTGGCTCGTGATGAGACCCCCTTTCTATTGGATATGCCACCAAGAGCCACTACCTTGGCGTGGTGACCAGGGGTGATTTTAAGAAGCCCCACTCAATTTGTATGTATAATAAATGGGCAAATCCCCATGATATGTAGGAAACTTCGAAGGCTATTTTATCAATAATATAATATGTGTATATAATTTTTTGGCTAATATTTTACTATTTTATACAATCTTGTAAAATCTTGGCAAATATTTCACTAAATTATAAAATCTTAACGAATATTTCACTGAATTATAAAATGTTTTAAAGTCTTGGACCTTTTTTTGATAAAGTATAAAACCATATATAATAATAGGAAAATGTATTCATTAAACTGTATTATACTCATTTTACATATTTGGAAAAAGAAACATAATTTCTTGGTTGACATTCAAAATCTCAACTCATTTCACTTTTTTTAACAAAACAAAAAAATTCAGAGAAAAGCAGAGAAAACACTAAAGGGGCTAAGGAGACTCACATGTAAAGCATCTTGTCTTCTCGAACTATACATTCAAATGGTTTGGGGCCATTAAAATATCCGAGGAATAACATTCTTTATTGTTCATTTTGTGACGAAGGTGGGTAAGGATAAATACTCGACCATGGAACATATCACAATGGTGTATCTAACTCTATTTTGAACTCTCCATTTTCCTGTGATGTATTTCCAAATCAACAAAAAAATAAGTTGAGGCATATCCAGTGTTGGAAATATGGCTACAGCAGAGATGATGCAGATGATCAAGGTTGTCATTGATGGCAATCGATTGTGTATGGTGAACACAGATGCTGAATCTCAGATGTTGAAACGTAGATGCTGAAACACAAATGCCGAATCACAGATGTTGAAACGTAGATGCTGAAACACAAATGCCGAATCACAGATGTTGAAACGTAGATGCTGAAACACAAATGCTGAATCTCAGATGTTGAAACGTAGATGCTGAAACACAAATGCCGAATCACAGATGTTGAAACGTAGATGCTGAAACACGACTGCTGGAACACGAATGTTGAAACACGACTGCTGGAACACGACTGCTGGAACACGAATGCTGAAACACGATTGCTGGAACACGACTGCTGGAACACGGATGCTGGAACATGACTGCTGGAACACGACTGCTGGAACACGACTGCTGGAACACGGATGCTGGAACACGACTGCTGGAACACGACTGCTGGA
>ML777254.1:1125947-1147041 GCA_009831015.1 Picea engelmannii
GTGAAGCTGAGCAGCAGATCAAAGGCAATGAAACAGAATTTGTGGCTGAGCAGTTAAGAAGATCAGAGATGGTTAAATCAGAGCAGCATAGCAGAAATGGTAAGCAAGCTATATCAGAATAAGCAAATTTGTTTGAGAAAGATATTTATTCAAGAAACTAGGGTGGTAGGGTGGTCCTAGGGAGACGTATGTCTCTTTCTCTGCAAGTGGGTGCTTGTAGAATCTGAAGGTTGGTGCCTTCACTCAGTTGGTGCTGAAGTAAAAGGAAGTTGGGGCTTCCACCCAGTGGGTGCTGGGATTCTGTGGGAGTTGGTGCTCTCATCCAGTTGGTGCTGGCAATCAGAGGTTGTAGACTCTATGAGTTGGTGCTCATAAAAGATGAGTTGTAACGAAGTTGGTGCTTGCTGAACATCTTAAGAAGACGAGGTTTTTTCCCTGGTTGGGTTTCCTCTTGAAAAATCTGTGTCTCATACTTGTGAATGAATGTTGTGTGTGTGATTGTTGTTCTTTATGATATATGCTTTATGTTTATAACACTGGTTTTCACAGTAAAGACTTACTGCCACTAAGATTAATGATTCGAAGTTAAAAATGAGAGATATTGTTAAATAATTTACAATAACTGATTCACCCCCCCCCCCCTCTCAGTTATTTCATACCTGTAACATCCAGTGGCTTGTTATGCTAAACATGAATAGATTAAAGAGATTGTTTCATTTGTTACAAAATAAAAATCCAGTGACTCTATATCACACAAATTGTTGAGAATACTTGAACACTAATCAAATATTAGAACACTCATCCAACATACCAACCCAAAAGGAAAGAACACACATTGGAAGGACTAATAATAAAAACCCACATATCCTGAGAAATCAAAGATACAAATCTGTTATGTGATGATAGAATATGTTAAGTTCTACTTTAGGAAAACAAAGGACAATATATTCTACAATGTTGGAGGAAATGAGTGAGCACAAGGGAAGAGGAGAAATGTCTCCCTCCTCGCCTACATATCTCTTACATCAACTCCTCAGGGGGTTTGACCAGCATGTAGGATTTGGCATGCTGGTGAAAAGGAAGAGCAAGGAAATTGTGGTATGTCTAATAGATGAGACCAACACCTTTGACACATCATGTAGAGACTTTTTCCCATCCTAAGGGGTTTTCTATTATATGGCAGGAAGTTGTAAGAATAGGTTTGGTAGGGAACCTATGAACAGGGCATTCCATGGTAGTTGAGATAACATAATTTTATTAGTGAGCAACAAATTACCAGAAAGGTAGGTCCATTCAACTAGGAAGTACATCCAGTGATACCTAGGTAGGTAAATGGGGATAGGAAGGACATCCAGTGATACCAATCCATAGGAGTGCTCTAGGCTACCCTAGAAGTACCAAAGAAAGATAAAACAATAAAGAACATGAAAGACATGAACTAAATTTTTACATCAAAGAAGGAGAAAGAAGAGTGAAAGAGGTAGACATTGATGAGGAAGAAGTATTTTCCACAAAATCTATCACTCAAAAGGATCCAATTCACTATATAATGATGTCCTTTGGATAGTATCCAATGCTAAGAGGATTGTCTAAATTATGATTAGAGGCATATTGAAGTTGTTCCCTAAGCCCTCAGAGAGAGAACAGTGCCAGTGCATCCACTAGGGGTGAAAACATACCCACACTTTAGGCCCTAATATGGATCTTGGACCAAAGGGGGTAACCATTGATTTGTTCAATATCCATTGTCATTGTTACCTCAACAATGCTCTTGCTCTCTATTAACACTAGATTTGTGTAGGATGCACTACCATGGTCACCTCAACAATCCTTCTTCTCTTTGTTAACAAGAGATTTTTTAATGCAAATTTTAGTCTTAATTTCTAGCACATGTTCATGAGTACACTTAGGATCAAGTTGGTGCATTGTTCTAGACCATGTTCTAGCACATGTTCTAACACATTGTTTCTAGCACATGTTCTAGGCCATATTGGTGCATTGTTGCAAATCCTTATTTTGGCCAAAGTTTATTCCATAATAATTTTGTACTAATGTTTGGAGATCATCCAGAGATTAGTAATCGAGGGGGCCAACACATGTGATGTTTTTAGTAGGTTCCCGATCAAGTTTGTTGATATTTTTTTAGCAGGTTTTCGACATGAATAGGATTGACATTCCAATTTTGAGTGTTGCATGAGAGTTTGAAGATAGTTATATGAGAACTTTTAGAATCTCAATTAAGTTTCATTTTTATAAACTTGATCTTTTTCAGCAGTAGCTAACAACATTGGGGATTCAATTGAGAGTTCTCCAAGTGGCCACTTTCAAATTTTCAAGATTCACAATCTTGGACATTTTCTACTTTTAGAAATTTTATCTTTCTTGAAATCTGAGAGTAGATTTGGATGCCCTTTTGATGAGCATGTATTTTTGTTTTTGTGAAATTCTAGGATGTTTTAAAGCTTGGTCAAAATCATTCAAACATAGCTCTAAAAATGGAATTTTTGTGGTTTCCAAGATAATCACATTTTTGCTTACCCAATTTTAAGTATAGTATGGGTATGAAGTTTGGAAACGATCTAACAATGCCAATTTTTAGGTCAGAATTAATATTTGGCCATATTTTTAGATACCCAATATGGTTAGAAGCATTGGTGTCAAATCTTAAGTCATTACGAGAACTTTGGTTTTAAGTCATTACGGAAATTTTCTTACATAATGAATCCTTTAGATGAGAATGTTGTAGCAACAACCTTGGAATTCCTTTCACTAAGACCCTAGAATGAAAAGTTCCTAATTCTTTCCTTGTCCATTTCTAATAATGAAAAGCCACATGAGGAGGCAGATCAAGATAATGATGGATGGGGGGCATGGTATCTAATTCTAGTATGACCAATGATGGATGGGACCCACCCTTGAGAACAATGATGACCCCCACCTTATTCTAACTGCTACTAAATTTATGATTCTTGTTACAAGTGCTTTTTGCTTTATGTATATTTATGGAAAGTCATTATGGAATTTATGGATATATGCCAAGTGGATTGCCTTTTAGTTGTGCAACTTTATGGATTTATTGTTTGCCCAAGTGGTGAAAAATAATTTTTTGATCTAAGCCTTATACATTATATTTTGCAAATTTTCATCTATCCAACATAACATACTTGTTTGATTTGTATTCATGGTGAACTTTGTGAATTTATACCATTTGAGGAAAGGACCCAATTATGTTTATTGGAAGAATTGGGAGGTTTAAATTTTTTTGTTGTTCATCTAAACGATCAATGGTAGGTGAAACTTGTCGATGATTAGAGACTTTAAGAGATTCATATTTTAATTTCAAGATACCACTTCAAATATTGTACCTAATAGTTTCCAATTAGCCATCTGCATATTGTTAAAGGTAGTGTACTTGTAAGCTCCGAAAAATATCCTTTTATTTCATTAATAAAAGGGTTTACAGTTTGTAGACATGCAATATTAATAAGTATAAGATAGACAGAGACAGAGGAAAAAATATAATTAACAAACTGGAGATAATAATCCAAACACCGGGAAGAAAGCATTTTTCAACATACAACTTTTCATAATGCCTCATTGTTCACACTAGGAAAGGTCTTTCTTGAATATATAGAAGTTGTATTTGCAACAAAGTATGTCTGCTAATAAATGAAAATGTTTAGATAGACTTAGATTCTCAAATCAATTTCTCTAGAATATGAAAACATCCATATGAAAGAAAAGGTCAGATGGGAAAAGGGAATACTTTAAATACCAACTCCTGAGTTCAAAATCCTAGACTGTAGTTATACCCTCGTCCATGTTCATCCTGCATATAGGAAATGTATTTCATCTTGTAATTGAAATTTATGTCATCTTCACCAATAGTCTTAATAGTAATAAACACAATGCAAGTTCCAAAAATGTCAAAAATATTTACTGATGTGCTTGACCAATCAATTCTTTTGTCAAAGATACTCTTTTTCCAATGGTACTACCTCCACTACCTTTTGTGCAACAAATGAAAGTGAGGTATTAATCTAATTATTACAATTTATCTCATGTACTAAATACACAGCCGTGTGAAGAAGAGATAAGGGGGTGGAGACAACTATTTTTCCTACAATGCAGGAAAATGGCATTCTCAGATTTATTGTAGCATGATTACCCAGGAAATGTAGACAAATGGCATTCTCAAATTTATTGCAGCATGATTACCCAAGAAAACATATGGAATATCTCAATCCAAGTGAACCTCATGCAAGGTAAAATATTTTTCATAGTGTTAGGGTCATATTTTCCACAGTAATCAAGAGTTTTTAATCTTCCAAGTTAGTCAAAAGTCAAAAGTCAAATTTTGGTCTATTCTAGCCAAATTTGCCTAGTCACAAGGCAAAGAGTATCAGTTTGACAAAGAGTGTTAATTTGATAAAGTGTATAACATTTACATCAGCATGTTCCATACTCCAAGACATCTATTGATCTACAGTAAGAATCAACAGGCCTCTCCAAAAACCAAATTTGGCACTTGACTGCACTTTGATTGTGCAAAAATATCAGAGTTTTTCTTTTTTAGTCACCTGTTTGCAGAGCATATTGTGACCCATCAGTAATTAATCTTGGGAAAATGGATGAGGTTTTTATTCATAATAATACAAAGTACAATAAACTATATCATGTTTTACACAGGTGTTATAGGGTGAGAGATACATTCACATCTTCATGTTCTCTTTTTATGATTATGCAAAGTCTTGTTTTAGACATCTTTTTGCAAAGAATATTGTGAACAACTGGAGTGGAATTTTGGGAACTTAAGAGAGGTTTATCTCAAAATAATATTCACATACAATAACCTATTTCAATTTTTACACATCTTTCATGATTTAGGATATACGATCTGAATTGAACCCTTTCAAAACTGAACAATTTTGACAATTTTTGTTGGATCATGTTGTCATTGATGCAAATGGTTTGATTGATTGATGTCAAGTTATGGATTGATTAATAGGATTGATTGGTTGTTTATTTATGAACAATTTATATGATGAATTATCCTTGATAAGAACTATATATGTCAAGTGGAAACCAATTGATAAAGATGGATCAATGAGTTGTCATTGAAACATGATGCATAGTTGATGTATATAATGAAGTGGTGGATTGATGAAAAGATGAATAATTATTGTCCTATCATGATTGATAAAGTGCACAAATGGATGAACTCCAAAGTGGTCCCCTTATGGTGAAATCCTTCACGGGAAGACGCTTTGCGGATTGAGTTATCCTAGAAGAATGATTGGAGGACACATGTTTGTATGTGGAATAATGAGATGAAGATCAATGAATTTGTCGGTGAAACTATCATATATGGATAGTTCTTGCCATGCCATTTCTGGTGGTATGTGGAATTCCACATAACTCCTCACRGTTTGAGAGTTATGGCCTTACGAAGATGAAGGACCCCCATATGAAGGCTTGAAGCCCCCAAGGTCAAAGAAGTCAAAGTGACCTAAAATAAGAAATCATTATTTAAATAATAAAGAGAAGTGAAAAAATCAAGAAAGATTATTTAAATGATAAAATAAGGTGACAAAATCAAGAAGGAATATTTAAATGACAAATATCGGAGAACTTAATATTTATGGAAAGTGGTTAACCCTAAAATAAGGAAAATAGGTTAAAGTGACCAAGAAATGAAGTGACATAGAGGATGAAAGTATAAATAAGATAGCTATGGAATCTAGCAAATCATCCTTTTTGTGGATCAATAGAGAGCTTCTTGTGAGAATATCTTTTGGAGTAATTGATGGAGAGTTTCTTGTGAGAGCATTTTTGGTGTGGATCTATTGAGCATGATTGAAGATCTATTCTAAGAAAGAGAGCGTGAGGAGGATCTCATGGATGCATCAAATTTTTGACAATGTCGAAGATCTTGACGGAAAAAGTCTCAAAGCTTCATAAACCCTAGTTTATTAGGTGTACGCGGGTTGTAATGGGTCAGGGCGCATACATACACAGGCTATATGAGGATAGGGCATGTACAGTGGATGGAATGATGAAAACTAATGTTTGAGCTAGTGCCAAGCTCTTGGATTCTAAGGCAGGTTCTAGATCTGCATTCTATGGGCTCATATCTGCCACTGAGATACTAGTATGGTTACATTATTGTCTTGATGGATACTATTATTTGATGTGTTGTGAATTCTTAGGGAATTCTTGGTATGGATTCTATGATGTGGTTCAATTTTGTTGATTTGGTTGATGGAGTGAGAAGTACTCTTGTGATTCAGAGGTGACATGATTACTATGGTATACTAGTTTTTATACATGGTTGAGATAGCATTCATATTGATTGATTATGGAGTATGAGTAGACTATTGGAAATCTTGGATGGTGGTCAAATTGGACGGTCAGAGACAGAAGATAATGATATATTGGTTGCAGAGGATATGAGTTGATCTTGAAGGATAAACCCTAATAGTTCATAAGGTATACACCGGCTATTGTATACACTGGTCGTGTACACACGCAGGCTTTAGTGAGGTAGGGCACGTACACACATGGGCTGCACTACTGACAGGTCGCGTACCTGTTGACAGATTGATATATGTTGAGGATTGTTGCCTCATCTTAGTTGATGCTGAGAATGTAAGATGAGTCTTGCATATAGAGTTGGTGCTCTTGTAGAGTTGTACTCTATTCAGTTGTTGTTGGAAACCCCCTGGATTGTTGTCCATAATAAAAAGAAAAATTGTACATACATCTTGTGTTATTTGTGTTCCTTATGGTGATGAATTCTTGATGATGTATTGCTGATATATGTTCACATCTAACTAGTTATAAATGACAATAATGGGAAATGAGTAAATTTTAAATGTTAACTAAGGATTTTTGTGAAAAAGGGAATTTTTGGGAAAAAGAGCCCCACACTCATTCAAGCCCCCCTCTAAGTGTGGTAGGTGTGTCCAACAATTGGTATCAGAGAAGGCCTTCTCTATAAGCCTTAACAATCTTGAAGGATATCTATAGACACACAAACGGATGGTGAAGTTCCAATCCTTGATGAGGAAAACTACTCTACTTGGAGAATAGAGATGAGATTACATTTGAATACAATGGGAGCATCAATTTGGAAGGCATCCGTTGGTGGATCAGTTCCATTGAAGAACAAGTCAAAATTTCCAGTTCAAAAAGAAGAAAATAAGAATGATGCATTGGCTTTCAATACCATTTTTAGTGGACTCTCAGGCCCTATCAAAGAGAGCATGGGACAATGCACTTCCGCCAAGGATCTATGGCTAAAGCTAGAAGAGACATATCAAAGCAAGAAGGAGAAGGAGGATGTTGAAGACCACTCCATCAAGATTGTTAAAGGTAAAGAATCTCCAAAAACCCTTGATTGTATTAATTCTAAATGTGATCTTGAAAACATTTCAAGTGAAGATAAAGAATCAAGTGATGATAGAACAAAGGAAGATCTTGAAGACATTTCAAATGAAGGAAAATTATTATGTGTTGATGTTGGAAAAAAGGAGGATCGTGAAGATATTTTAAATGAAGCTAAAGAACCCTCAAAAACCCTTGATTGCAATGATGATGATGACTTTTTCTATACAAGTGAAGAAGAAGATCTAGAAACAGTTTGTGTAAATTTTGATGGTAATTATCCCATGAAAAGAATAGAAGAAAATCTATTAAAACTTCAAAAGGAAGTTGAAGAGGGTTTATATAGATATAGAAGTGATCATTACTATATAGACTATAACTATCTTTCGGATAACACTAAGAAGTTTCTTAGGAAGATTCTAAGAAACATCTTGAAGTTAAAGGAAATGCTCAAGAAACAGGAAGAGAGAAATAAGACTCAATTAGAAGAAAAGGAAGAAGATATCACAAGACTAAAGAATGGAAAAGAAGATATGAATGTAGATGATGAGATTAGCAAAAATTTTGAAACCATTGTCCATCTCAAGACCCAAATTGAAGAAACCAAAAGAATAGAGGAACTATTGAAGAATCAAATAAATGAAAAGGAAGAGTCATGTTGTAAGTTAGAAAATGAAATTGTTGACCTTAGAAAGAAGGTGGAAAAGTCAAAAAAAATCTTGAATAGCTCACGAATCTTGGATGAGATCATGGAAAGTCAAAGATCATCATGTGATAAATCAGGTCTTGGATACAAATGAGAAGATACACATGCTGAAGAAAGCACCTCAAAGAAGCATGAGGTAATTCCATCAAAGAAGGAAGACAATGTTGCAAAACAACCATCTACACAAGGCAAAGAAAATTTCAAAAGAACAAAGCAAGGAAGACATCAAGAAGCTATTCTTGGGACACCAAAGCAAAGGTATGAAAGTATTTTTCATGGGCATTGTTATTCATGTAATGGATATGGTCACAAATATTTTGAGTGTATATCTTGTGAAAGGAGATATAATGGAAGATTTTATAACACCATGAGGTGTTGGAGATGTGATCAAGTAGGACACATTGTTGTTCACTGTAACACCATGAGATGTTACAGCTGTAGTGGATTTGGCCAATAATCCCAGGAGTGCTAGAACATAAGAAGAAATTCCATGATGAGGAATTCACATAGCATGGATAGAAGAAGGAATGAAGTAAGAAAGGGAGACATCTTTGAAAATATGGATGCTCAGAGCTCAAGTTCTGAGGAGAAGGTTCATCTACAGAAGTGGGTGAAGAAGACAGTGCAGCTAGATCAGAATGAAAGACTAAAGGGAAGTTCAAAAGTGTCATCTACTGAGGCATACGCAGGTTACAATGGTGAAAATAGCGTACATACGCTGGCTGACCTTGAATAGGTCGCATACATGCGCGCTCTGTTGTGCAGCAGGCCGCGTATACGTGGCAAAGCCTTGGGAAAAAGGTAATGCACATGAGTTGTAGCTTGATGAGATTGTATAACTCTGTGTTGTAGGGTCTGACATTATTTATTGTAGGTTTTGACACTATTTGTTGTAGGTTTTCATGGTTCTATGTTAGATCATGTAAGGTGATGATGTAAAATAAATCTTGGGTGCATGGCACTAATCCATGAGTATGGATTGATGTTGATCAAATGCTCATCTATTGGATTATATAAAATAAAATGCGAAGTTTCATTGATATATCTTATGATGTATTATTGGAAGCATATGTTGGTTATCATGGTGCATGCATTTTTCATGTGGTTGGGATACATATTGAGACGTGTAGTTGGTGAGTTGAGTTGATAGTCATGTTTTACATCATTGGGGAGTCATAGCTTGTTGATGCAGGGTTGATATACTTTCTTGGTGAAAGTGATGATGCATGATGGTACACTCATAGATGGTATTTGTTTATCATATTGATAGATGCACATGGTTGGCATAATTGTTAGATGCACATGGTTGGCATATTATGTTGGCATATTGAAAGAGGCATATGATTGATACACTCCATGGATGATATATTTTGGCACATTGCATGATGATGATGTACATAGATGTTGTGGATGATGAGCACACATTTTGGCACATGATGTATTTGGTTAATCTTTTTCTTCATGATGAATGGTATGGCACAAGGTTGATGCATGGATAGGTCCAAGGATCATCATTGAAAGAGAAGATAGGGGAGACATACCCATAGGGGAAGTCATTCTTCTTCCCATAATTCTAGGAGGAGATATTTATTAGATGCATACCTAGAAAAGAGACCTATATTTGAAGAAAGAGCATAGAGGCATAATTTCAGGAGGAGTGATGGTCACAGGGGGAGTATGTTCGATGTATTTTCAGAATTACATTAGAGTTATATCCCTTGTTCAAAGGGGGAGATATTATTCAGAGGAAGATCAAAGGCACTCACACAGGGGGAGAAGCTCCAAGAGAAAAATGGCCATTTTCCATTGATGTCAAAGGGGGAGAGATAGTCACATTGATGTGATTTATGATTATTGATTGGGAGAGATAGTCACATTGACTATTGTTGATATGATTGATGTTTACTAATAGGGAGAGATAGTGATATTGATATGATTGATGACTATTGATGTAGAGCATGCCTTGTCTACATGTTTGACATCAATAATTGATAATTGGTGTTGACATCAATGTTGGTATTGCCATCAATGCCAAAGGGAGAGATTGTTGGATCATGTTGTAATTGATGCAAATGGTTTGATTGATTGATGTCAAGTGATGGATTGATTGATAGGCTTGATTGGTTGTTGATTGATGAACAATGTATATGATGAATTATCCTTGATAAGAATGATAGATGTCAAGTGGAAACCAATTGATAAAGATGGATCAATGAGTTTTCATTGAAACATGATGCATAGTTGATGTATATGATGAAGTGGTGGAGTGATGCAAAGATGAATCATTATCATCTTATCATGATTGATAAAGTGCACAAATGGATGAACTCCAAAGTGGTCCCCTTATGGTGAAATCCCTCATGGGAATATGCTTTGCGGATTGAGTTATCCTAGAAGAATGGTTGGAGGACACATGTTTGTATGTGGAATAATGAGATGAAGATCAATGAATTTGTCGGTGAAACTATCATATATGGATAGTTCTTGCCATGCCATTTCTGGTGGTATGTGGAATGTCACATAACTCCTCACGGTTTGAGAGTTATGGCATTACGAAGATGAAGGACCCCCATATGAAGGCTTGAAGCCCCCAAGGTCAAAGAAGTCAAAGTGACCTAAAATAAGAAATCATTATTTAAATAATAAAGAGAAGTGAAAAAATCAAGAAAGATTATTTAAATGATAAAATAAGGTGACAAAATCAAGAAGGAATATTTAAATGACAAATATCGGAGAACTTAATATTTATGGAAAGTGGTTAACCCTAAAATAAGGAAAATAGGTTAAAGTGACCAAGAAATGAAGTGACATAGAGGATGAAAGTATAAATAAGATAGCTATGGAATCTAGCAAATCATCCTTTTTGTGGATCAATAGAGAGCTTCTTGTGAGAATATCTTTTGGAGTAATTGATGGAGAGTTTCTTGTGAGAGCATTTTTGGTGTGGATCTATTGAGCATGATTGAAGATCTATTCTAAGAAAGAGAGCGTGAGGAGGATCTCATGGATGCATCAAATTTTTGACAATGTCGAAGATCTTGACGGAAAAAGTCTCAAAGCTTCATAAACCCTGGTTTATTAGGTGTACGCGGGTTGTAATGGGTCAGGGCGCATACATACACAGGCTATATGAGGATAGGGCATGTACAGTGGATGGAATGATGAAGACTAATGTTTGAGCTAGTGCCAAGCTCTTGGATTCTAAGGCAGGTTCTAGATCTGCATTCTATGGGCTCAGATCTGCCACTGAGATACTGGTATGGTTACATTATTGTCTTGATGTATACTATTGTTTGATGTGTTGTGAATTCTTAGGGAATTCTTGGTATGGCTTATATGATGTGGTTCAGTTTGGGTTATTTTGATGCAGGAGCATTGCTCCAAGCCAGCAACGCGCCAGCCAGATGGCACTTCAAGCGCGCACTCAATGGAGAGGAGAGCCGCAACCCTCTCACTTTCAAATTTCAAATTTGAATTAATTGTATTAAATGTTTGTAAGGTTGTTAGGCCAAAATCCATGTGCAATGTGTAGGCTTCAGTTAATAGAATGACTTTAATGGTTGTAAGGATGAATCTAGATCCGATATGGACTAGACAACCATTCAATATAAATGAATGTAATTAATGAGAGTTGGTGAGGATGGAGGGAAGAGCTCGAGGAGCCCCTCTTTGTAAAAATATCTTAGATATTATTTTGAGTTAGTTGGTGGAGTCGGTAGACTTAGTTGAGTAGAGAAGAGAGGAGAGCCAAGACTCTGTTACAGTCCGCGCTCAAACACATTGTAAAGAGGTATTCCCGAGTTAATATAAACAAGAGCAGTTTTTCCTGCAATGATTCTGAGTTCATGAATGAATGTCTTGATGTGTTAATGCTATGTTGTAGATGTATGTTAGGTATGCATTTGCAGGGACAAATAAATTATGCTATCTATGGGTTCTTTGATTTCAGGGTTGGGGTTCTTTGAGGCTTCATGCAAGGAGTGCATGACAAAATGTTTCGGGTTCTGTAAACCAGTGCAAGGAATGCACTTCTAAATCCTATGGGATTTGGACGAAGACATGTTAGGAGGGCACACCAACTGAAGTCATTGGCTCTGGAGGAAACCTCAAGGTTGTTGAACACCTTGGAGGTGGGACTATGCAGGGGAGGACACAGAAGAAGACAAAATCAATGAGGGATTATGTAGAAGCTCTGCCATGAGGGCATTGAGCGAATGCACAGGATGCAGTAGGAGAAGAACTCTATTTTGAGTTCATTGAGAAGACATAATCACTAAGGATTCTATAGAGCTCTGCCAAGAGGGCATTGAGTGAGTGCATAGAGTGCACCGGGGAACTCTTGTCTGAGTTCAAAGAGAAGAGAAGTGTCAAGGGAAGACCTTCAAAGGGTTACTGAACACCCTGCAGGCTCAACAAGGAGTGCTTGAGCAAGAAGTTTCCAGAGGGAATTTCCATCCCTTCAAGGAGAGAAAGGGGCAGAGAACATTGAGATATGATCAATTGAAGCTCAAGAGGATAAATACCTGTGAAAGGAATGCACCAGGCCAACACCTAAGTAAAGTGTTGACAGATAGACAGTCGTCTGAAGGCTCGTCAGGTAGCAGGAGTGGGAACGAGAGAGGACTTATTCTAAATTCCCGAAGCTTAGGACAGATAGCACCTTTGCATACAGAGACTCTGCAAGGAGTCCAGAGGTTGAGAACCTCTTCGAGGTTCAATGTTGACAAAGATCAGAAGGGACAGTGCCTTTGCGCACAGAGTGATAGCTGCAAGGAGTGCAGAAGTCGGGGAAACCTTTCAAGATTTCATAGTCTCGAAGATCAGGAGGAGGAGCGTCCCAAGAATGTAGGTAAAGGTTGCAAGATCGCAAGAGGAAGAAAAGGTCGAGACCTTTGATACTTCAAAAAGAGTCCAAGGTGAAGGAAGAAGTGGAAGCTCAGGAGAGTAGTTGAGACGGACGGTGGAGACACTTCTGGGAGAAGTGTCAAGTTGTCATGAGCCGTCGGATCTAGAAAAGGTGCACGAGGTTTAAACCTCATAGCTGTAGAAGGAGGCGCCAAGTTATTGTCCAGAAGTCCTTGAGAAGCAGAGGTGGATGATCAGAATCCTCTGTGGAGAATTCGCGAAGTCGTGAGGACCGTAGGATCAAAGGGAGCTACAAGGTGGTTAGAGGCGAATGAACCCATCACCTTGGGATCCAGGATCAACATGAATCATTGATCACTCTTTGCGTAAGTTGTTGGATCATATCGTGAACTCAGGGTTCGGGAGCTTGGAGAGGGCAGACCAAACTCTTGATTTCACGAAGCTTTGAGTAGCAAGGAGCAGAGACAGTTGTTGGATCCAGGTCACAGGAAGACCATTGGATTAGAACATTTGCTATATCATGTATCGGGGGTTTGAAGGGTGAAGGAGTTGCACCTTGATAGCTAAAGTCACGAAGTTCCAAGCATTGAGGGATCGTGCAAACACGTGGCACATCCACTAGGTGGGGATCGTGTGGTTGACAGATGGCATAGCAAGCAGCGCCCAGAAAAAGGTGGAAGTGGGTGATAGGTGGTGGATGCACATCACCTTGGAAGGATTCAATGTATTGTTGACTTATCGTGTCTCATGGATTCGCAAAGGAGGAGCACGAAGGCTCAACACTCCAACCCACAAAGTTGCGAATTGCGAGGGGTGCTAGAGTTATAACCTAACTAGTGATCACTTGTAGAAGTTCTAGCGAGGAGGAGCCATACCCGTATCGCATTCTCGGGATCGAGTGTTTGGAAAAGAGGATTCGAGGGTCTTCTACCCATGAACTCGTGATTTGCGAGTTACGAAAGGTGCTTGCGCCAAAGCCCAGTTGTGGTCATGTGAGGGTGAAGCTCGTACCTAGTGCTTGTTCGCACAGGTGGGGTTTCCGAAGGACCTGTAGATCAGATTTTGTGAGGTTCCAATAGGGATCCAAGAGAGCCACTTCATATCAAGGAGAAATTATAATGATCCTATGTAGATCTTAGCTCGAGGGTAGGGGGTCTGCTATCATTTGGTATCAGATCCATGTTCTGTTTGTATACTGCAGACAAAGGGAGGCGGAGGAAGAGAATACTCTAATGCACAACATTTTGTTATCAGAGGTAGTTTGCAGAGACAGGCAGGAGAAGACAGAGTATTGGAACTCTGTGGTGATTTTTTGCAGGTAGGTAGCAGTCAAGGAGATAGTCGAGAGGACTGTAGGGGAAGGTTGGAAGCTCTCAGTTGCAGAGAGACAGAAATTTTTCTAGAAGGGTAGACATACTACAGGAACAACAGGGAGATGGCTACTGAAGGCCATAAGTGCGATGGAAATAAGATCCATCAGCAGCAGGAAAACGCATGCGATGGGAAGAAGAAACGCCAGCAGTCGAGAAAATATGAGGTGGATAAAGAGCTCGCTGAGATCAAGGCGAGGATGGAAATTCTAGCATTGCAGATGTAGCAGAATGCAGAGTCAAGATGGGTATATGAATGGCCCATGAAGATAAAAGTAAAATGGCTAGTCAAGGTATTGGTGGCCAAAAGACAGCAAAGGTTGTTAAAGAGATGGATGAGACATACTGAAATCCTCAGGGATGAACAGAAGGAGATGGTTCAGGTATGTGAACCACAGATTGGGAGAAATCTCAGTGATGCTAAGGATGAAATGAGGTCAAAAAATGATCTCAAAGACTGCCAAGAGGGCAGAACAGAAATTTCTAATTTCCAAGTGGACAATGAGATGAGATCATTGTTGGATCTCATAGATTGTCGGGAGGACAGCAGGGAAATTTCATGTTGCCAGGAGGGCAATGAGATGGGATCCGAGGATCTCAT
Source organism: Picea engelmannii (assembly GCA_009831015.1). Lineage (NCBI taxonomy): Eukaryota > Viridiplantae > Streptophyta > Pinopsida > Pinales > Pinaceae > Picea > Picea engelmannii. The sequence goes on from ML777254.1 coordinate 1,140,877, forward strand.
AGACTGCCAAGAGGGCAACAAAAAGTTTCTAGATTTCCAGGTGGGCAGGGGAACAGAGGTGAGGCTATGTAAAAGTCTCATGAACTCGGAGGTGAGTTCGGATCAACCAGAGGAGCTGACAGAGGAAAATTATCAGAAGGACATTCTGATCATTGGAGGAATTCAGATATTCCTGCCACTGAACCCAGTTGAGGCAAGAGTCTGTATTGCAGATGCAACAACAAGGGAAACATAGTCAGCTGTGACTGTCGAAGAAATGGAGCAGACATCAGAGGCTGCCCAAGCAGAGGAAGATGAGCATTTCGAGGAATGGCTCAACATTTTCATCCAGGAAGTTGAGAAGAATGCATCATTGGAGCTTGTAGCAGAAAAAGGAGAAGAGGTAGATAGGATGAGCTTTGTTGATCTGTGTGAGTATATTGAAACCCTGGAGAGAAGGGTGATAGTGCAGAGAATTCACATCCAACAAGTCAAGTTGGAAGCAGATGTAAGAGGAGCATACCAGCCCAAGGAGCAGCTGGGAGAGGTTGGACTTGAGCCAACACAAAGAGATATGGTAGCAGCAGAGTTGTCACAGGGAAAAGTTGAGTAGCAGCTTAGTGATAGGACTGTGAAGTTGAACTTTGCAGCAGAGTGGAAATTTGGTGCCACAGAGGATGAAGAGGATGACATGGGAGATCATGATGATCTGCCCATTTGCAGAGAAGAAATGCAGCCAAGGAGACTGCATACAAAAAGCCAGCCATGGGAGTAGCTAGATGAGGAGATAGAGTAGGTTAGGAGGTTGATGTTGAATTCATCACAGGATAGTGCCAGCAGAGAAAGGCTAAGAAGAAGAGGGTCTACCATAGCAGTAGAACAACAGTAGCAGAGAGATGGATCAGAGATACAACTCTAAAGAGTTGTTTGGTATCCAGGTGGATTTCAATAGCCAGGGTGGAGAGCTCATGAATTTTTCGCAGCAGAGGAATATGATGTAGGAGCATCACTCAAAGACAACAACGCACCAGCCAGCTAGCACTTCAAGTGTGCATTCAATGGAGAGGAGAGGTGCAACCCTCTCACTTTCAAATTTCAAATTTGAATTAATTGTATTAAATGTTTGTAAGGCTATTAGGCCAAAATCCATGTGCAATGTGCAGGCTTCAACTAATAGATTGCCTTTAATGGTTGTAAGGCTGAATCTAGATATGATCTGAACTAGACAGCCATTCAATGTAAATGAATGTAATTAATGAGAATTGGTGAGGATGGAGGGAAGAGCTCGAGGAGCCCCTTTTTGTAAAAATATCTTAGATCTTATTTTGAGTTAGTTGGTGGAGTTGGTAGAGTTATTCGAGTAGAGAAGAGAGGAGAGCCGAGACTCTATTACAGTCCATGCTCAAACACATTGTAAAGAGGCATTCCTGAGTTAATATAAACAAGAGAAGTTTTTCCTGCAATGATTCTAAGTTCATGAATGAATGTCTTGATGTGTTAATGCTATGTTGTAGATGTATGTTAGGTGTTCATTTGCAAGGACAAATAAATTCTGCTATCTGTGGGTTCTTTGATTTTAGGTTTGGGGTTCTTTGAGGCTTCATGCAAGGAGTGCATGACAAAACATTGTGGGTTCTGTAAGCCAGTGCAAGGAATGCACTTCTAAATCCTGTGGGATTTGGATGAAGACGTGCCAGGAGGGCGCACCAACAGAAGTCATTGACTCTGGAGGAAACCTCAAGGTTGTTGAACACCTTGGAGGTGAGACTGTGCAGGGGAGGACACAACAAAAGACAAAATCACTGAGGGATTTTGTAGAAGCTTTGCCAGGAGGGCATTGAGCAAATGCATAGTGTTATCACCCCATAAATTATGGGAATCAATTGATGACTTGGATATTATCTGTATCTAGTGTTTTTGTTGACAAATGATGTTTCATTCTACAAATAATTTGTGAAAAGAAAAAAGAAAAGAAAAGGAAAAAGAAAAAGAAAGAAAAGGAAAAAGAAAAAGAAAGAAAAAGAAAAAGAAAAGAAAAGTAAAAGAGGGAATAAAAGAATTGAAAAGAAAATCCCCATGCAATAATAGTAACTTGGCCATACCTTTGAAGCATGGCCAAGTTATTTTTAAATTTAATGTTGCTAGGTTAGTGAATAAATCTGACCAGACTGTCTAATCCTGGTCAGATAGCCTTTAGGTTAGATTAGTGAATAAATCTGACCAGACTGTCTAATCCTGGTCAGATAGCCCTTAGGTAGAGTAATTTCTTAACCCAACAGTTTAATCTGGGTTAATTGTCCTAGGAAGATAGGTTAGCATGTAGGTCAGTTGCTTTATTGTTCAAGTCCATTAAAACCAGCTTGAAATCAAGATTACACCATGTTCCAAATGCTTAAAAAATAGTCGTTCAAAGTCCCATGGTGGTGTTCCTTTGTAAAATTGAAAAAAACCCATAAAATAGCTTTTATCCTAAGTTTTCCCCAAGAGCATACATCATTCGCTCCTGATCTATGTTTCTTGCACTTATCAACGGTCCCGATCACGACGCTAAGATCTACGGCTCACAGCGCATTTCGGACCCCCCCCGACCATTCTGCCTTTAACTTGGGGGCGGGGTCCGGAATTGGTAGTAACATGGGTGCACATCTAGGCGGCCCAGAATAGAGCACTTGAATCAACGGTCTACAATGGATTTCAGACCCCCCCCCCTCGTCCTTTCTGCTTTTAACCGAGGGGGGGGGGGTCTGGAATGAGTATTAAGGAGCGCGCTAAGATCTGCGGCCAGGAAACAAGCGCACAGATCGATGGATCACAATGGATTTCGGACCCCCCCTCGTGTTCTGCCTTTAACCAAGGGGGGGGGGGGTCCGGAAAGGATATTTTCCTTCGGCGAGCCCCTGGTCATACGTGGCTTCAGCCTATTAGTCCTCAAGTCCCATCCCACACATGCTATCTGACAACCCCGAGACTCATGGACGTCATCCTCCACTGAGTCCACTTGTCCCACTTGTTCCCGGGGTCGTGTCCCATCCCATAACTGTTTTCAGTCCATGCTGTCAGTCCTTTACCTTTTTCACTCATGACCAGCCCCTTATGGTGACTTTCACTTCTCGTCACCTCCAATCCCTAGCAGCCACATCAAACATCTGTATGTTTTGGCCACCGCCACATACCATATCACCCCCAAGTGGCCCGTTGTCCATTAATTACTGGGCAACATACCCGTTGTCATGCTGTCCGTTTTCTCGCGTCCAACCGACCCCAGTTTTAAATAAAATTACCGTTTTCCCTCTTCATTCACTATTCATCCATCGCACCAGAAAATTTTACTCTTACACCTCCATTGATTTTCCGCCACCTTCATCCACAGTCATTCTACCCCCAGTTAGTCTACCCCACTAACATCGTGTTTATTGCAGGTATTGTTTCTGAAATGGTGTCAAAGCCAAGACAAGCGGAAGGAGAAGAGAATCATTTTCTTCCTCCTCCTGTCAACCTGGACAAAATCCCCTTGGTCGATAAAGATCAATTGATTGTAGATACCATTTGCGACTTCGATTTTTCGAACCTCCAGTCGTGGCTACGAGAGGTGTTCTTGGACCAGAGCGACGAAATTGGACTCTAGGAGTCCAATTTGTCACTGTACCTTTTCCCCCAGATACATCACTTTCCTGAATTCACGCTGAAATGCCAAGCCCACTATATCCCCGACCAGAGGGACATCGTCTCTTCATCTGGAGACGTCCTCTTCTTCATCACTCCTGAAGACATTGACCAGATGATGCAAATTCCCCGTGTTGAATCTGTGTCCCCTTTCAATTTAGAAATCCTCACTGAGCTATATTAGAAAATGATCTTTCCTCAGAGAGCTCAGATATTCGAGCTTTTCCTTCCCACTTCCACTCAATTCCCTTCCACAAATCCCCCTTACCCTTCATCCATGTTCTCCACCAAAGGAAACCAAATCATTTCTTCCCTTTGTGCCCTGCTTGGTTATTATTCTGACCAATGGGTAGACGAGCCCATCCTGGGTTTTCTGTCCATTTTATCAAACGATGAAAAGCCCACAACTCAGTTCAATTACAGCACCTTCTTGGCCGACAGTATTCACGAACAGTTCATGAATTTTGGCACAGAGTGGATGTTCAGATATTCTTCTATACTAGCGTACATGTTCGTTTATTTTCAAGCCGACAGATTCAGTTTCTCCATGCAGAAGATGGACTCAGACAGAAGGCCCCAGCCAGTCACAACATGGACTTCTCTTCTGAAGCATAACTCCACAGAGTATAGCTTCAAGGTTTTCATTGATCTATTCTATCACCTGGTGGTAAGCATGCTAAGCGGCAGGCCTAAACCACGAATAAATGAAGAGGTCCACAGAATTCTACATCTCTCAGACAATGCAAAGACAGGAGATTGGTTCCTGTATCAGAATCACACTGAGATCAGAGTTTTTGGGTGCGAATTGACACCCTACAAGCTGCCAAAGTACGTTCCGGTAAGAATTTTTGCATTAGAATATATTAGGCAGATAATGAATTCAGATGACATTCATTTTGTTTCCCTGAAGAAGAAGCAGCAATTGAGAATCAAGGGGCAGATTGGTTCTTTCATCTGCAATAGTCGAGGCATAGGGGAAGAAGCAGATAGAATGTTGAAGGAGATGAAATTCTTTACAAGTTTCACATGGCACTATGATCCATGCGAGATCATTTCGGAAATGAGGGTGAAAAATAAGAATGTCCCGTATGCTCATGAGTCCAAGCCAGAGATCGAAAAATTTGCAAATCAAACAATATGGGTGCCTGACACCTTAGTCGAAATGGAACAACAAGTTGAAGTGGAACAACAGGTTCCCTCGATGAGTGTGACACCCACTACCACCCCTCAGGTCCCCAAGGAGAAGAGGCCCCGACATGAGTCATCTCCCCTTGTAACAGAGTTGTCATCAGAGGAGTTCCAAATGCACACCAAGAGGCCAAAGACAGTTTCAACGCCTGACGTGACAGTAGAACAAGAAGTCCCACCAACCACAGTAGCTACCACAGGGGTCAAGCTAGTCATTCCACCTTTCGGTTCGAGCCAACATAAGGAAATCACAACAGCAATACCGAAGAAATCCACAGATTCTCCCCTGGATACTCAGCAAAGCAATACTGGGCCCAAGTTGGGCATTTTTGAAAAGTATGATTTGATCAAAAAGAAGAACCAGACCCTCACTAGCAGTACTTATGCCTAGTTTCGGAAGCAGTCATCCACAGCTCAGAATAGGCTTCTTTCGACATTTGACACAGAAAAGGGTAGGATGCACATGGCTTACCTTCAAGAACAGGTACCGGATCCCAAGGTGATCTCAGATTACAAAAGGGCCACCTTCGAATTCCAGGCGAAGGACGTGCATCCAGTAGATCAGATGGATCTGCAAAAACAAACAGGGGAGATGGTTTTTCACACATTGGCACACACTTCAGCTTCTGCAGCAAAATTTCAGGTATCATTGAACAATGCTTAGACTCAACTCAAGCTAGAGAAAATATTATCTTTCGCAAAAGACAACAGAATCAAGATGTTGGAAGAGATGGTCCTCAAGATCGGTTATGATCCTGCGAACATCAAAGCAGCAGAAGAGATGATAAAGAAAAAGAATGCTGACATTGCATCCTTAAGAAAACAGCTGAAACTCCCGCCCACAGAGGAATCATAGGCGAAGGAGATAGAAGAGAAAGAAGGGGAGAAGGATGAGATGCTCAGCTCAAGGAAATGGAAGCTGAGATGGAAAGATTACTGAAAGAGAAAGAGAAGATGAAACCAATGGAAGTCATTCCATTAAGTGCTATTCCTATCTCAGGAGCAGGCATCACAACAGTGACAACAATCCCCTCTGCAACACCAGTGTCACTACCAGAAGGAACAACATACCTTGCCAAGTCCATGGAGAAAATGAACCTGCAAGAGACATAAATCAACAGGCTTAAGAAAGAAGTGGAGAACCTCCAAGAGCTCAAAAATTCCTTTTAGATAAGCCTATCCAAAGAAAAGAAGGTAACAGAGCATCTCAGGAAGGAGTTACAACAGCTCCAAAAGAAAACAATGGCAGGGAAGACTTTGGCTGAGGTCAAAGAGATTGTATGGACAGACATCACCAAGTCCATCAATGAAATCTGGCCAATGATTCAAATCATG
>ML777254.1:1147295-1159212 GCA_009831015.1 Picea engelmannii
ATTGATGCTCTCCAAAAGAAAGGCCTACCTGGTCTGAAGGTCATTAATGACAAACTAATGACACTCCCTGATTACAAGAAGAGATTGGCTGAAGTGTCTAAGGACAGTTCCAAGTTTGCAGGGATACAAGGGAGCATCACAGGGAAAGCGTTCATGGATGCCCTGCAGTTGGATATTAGTATCCAACATGAGATTCGATACATATTCCTCATCAAGCCTACATTCGCTAAATATACAGACATGGATGAAGTGTATCGGAGATTACTAAAAGTCACAGTGCCAAGTCATCTCAGATGGGAAGAACTTTGTGATCTACTAGATTAGTAGATGAGCTGTCACAATCCACTCACCTGTCCAGTCAGAAGAGGTTGCGAAGGCACCTCGCCAACGGCCTACCCCAGAAATTCCGCATGCAGTTGTACCAAGTCATCAAGTAGTTTTGATTAGTTAAAACAGTTAGGCTAAAAATAGAATGAGCACATCCTGATCAGTTATGACAGGAACGTTTGTAATTTGAATTATAAATACTTCACCTTTCAAAGTATTGGGGGTTGTTGATCTTTACACCCTGAGGCTACCAGACTGTACCATTTTTGAAGAGATCTACCATTAATGAAAAAGAGGCACTTTTACAGGATTCTTGCGTGTGTTCATTGGTGATGTTTATTCTCTAAGTTGAATTGTTATTCTTACTTTGTGATCATATTGTTTTCTGGAACTAATCTTTAAGAGTAACGTATGTTGCAGGATTTATCTTAGATACCCCGTTTCCGACTCTGAAGATTTTAATGTTTATCTTCCGATATTTTCAATTAAGAAATTCTTAACTGCTTGTTAGTTGAAAGTATTTTCTCATCTTTTCTTCTGTCCATCAGTTAATCTATTAAAAGATCCAGTGAGTGCATTACCTCGCCCTGTGGAAGTTTTCTTTATCGTTTCTAGTTGTGTCTCATACTTAATTAATACAGACCCCATAGCCCAATGGAAGTGTAGACGGACTCAACCAAATTCAAAACAATTTTACAACAAAACCTACCTATTCATATACCTAGCCTAATATCTAAAGTTAAAAACAAAGCTAAATTATATAGAGAGATCCCTCTCTGAAGCTGGAAGGGCTAGATCCCAGCTTTAAAAGCGGTTGGATAACGTTACCTTTGTAGATTTCTTCTCTTTCAACCTCTAGGAAATTTACCAAGTGCTAACATAATGGTGACTCCACTGGGGACGAACTAAAAATTGATATTTTCACGTTTTCGTTCCCCTAAAATAACGTTTGATTATGAGAAGAAAGTAATGTTAGAGGTTGATCAAACTTTGTAATTATTTTCAGACTCACAAACTTAAAAAATATATATATAAAAACCCAAAAATAGTTCTGGCTTCCAAGAAAGTTCACACTCGATCTCATCCCAACCCAGAGCTCTCAATAGTGATAGATAACCCTGAACATTTGCTCAGGCGGAAGGCCTCGGTTGTCGGCTCTGGGAGTCATACTGCCCTGCATAAGTCTCCTTGCTTTTCCGGAGAACCGGATATCTCTCAAAACCTTGATCTTGATCCCTTTACACAACAAAGCCTGGTTAGAACCCGATCTGAAACTTTTGTGTCTAGACTCGTCTTTGACCCAACTGTGTGGCAACCCTGAACTCCCGAAGTTTTGTCTCCCACGACTAAACTACAAATCACTACCACAGTACTGCCTAGTCCCTCCTCTTCCTTGTCTTTAGTCGCTACCTCTCCGACCATCCAGGTTGTCGCTCCACCTCCTTCACCCATCATGACAGCTCGATATGCTCCTTTGGTGTTGGCTGCGCTGCTACATGCCATGCCCCAAGACTATCAAACTAGACTTCCGCAGTTCGATGCAACCGGACCTTTAAATGCCCAACAACATGTGGATAAAATGAATGACTATTTCGACCTACACGAAGCTGACGAGGCTGACGTTCAAATGCGACTGTTTGCCCAGAGTCTAACAGGAGATGTCAAGAAATGGTTCAAAGCCTTACCTGCCGCCTCAGTTCCTGACCTTGTTGTGTTCCAAAGAAGTTTTCTCGACAGATGGGAGGTAAAGAAAAACCCTCTTCAAATACTGTCGGAATACGAGAATATAACAAGAAATCAAGGAGATATGGTACAAGACTATTGCACCCGCTTTAACAACCTTTATAATGCAATCCCAACTGATATCAAACCTCCACAGGGTTTGGAGTTGATTAAATTCCCCGATGGATTTGATGCTGACATGTCTTACCAATTAAGAGAAAGAAATGTTGCCACCCTAGAGGACATGCAGAAAAGTGCTATTAGTGTAGAGGCCAATCTGTTGGCTAAAAGGGCCCGTCAGAGGTCAGAAAGGAGAGTCACGATCAAAGAAGAACCTTCCACGTCAAACACTGATTCCAAATGGGATTCTGTAGTCAGAAATGTGGAACTATTGTTGGAAAGAGTGAATGTGTCAGACATAAATCCTCCGAGAGACAACACACCTGCACCTCCGGTTTGGAACCCCAATTTTAGGAGAAATCCTCCTCAGATCAGACAAAGAGATCCTCGGGATCAAAGAGAGCAGAGGGGCCCAGATCAACAGATTAGACCTCCCCTGCAAGAAAACTACACGGATGAAGGGGGAGAAGTGATTGAGGAATTGGAGGACACTCACATCAACCTTATGGGCATTCACGACAACGAGGCCATTTTCCTTACTCAAGAAGAGCAAGAACTCTTTCTTCTTAATCAAACAAATGTAAGTGAAGAAGCCGAAGATGCGGAAAAACAGGCCTTTGAGAATGCTATTATGGAAGTACATCGTCAATACAATCTGTGTAGCAAGAAGACAGAAGGGAGTTCGAAGACAGAAGGGATTTCTGCCAAGAAGACGACCAAAACACAGAAGACAGTCGAAACCAAGAAAACCCCTGAACCTTCTGCTGAGAAAACTCCTGATAAGACTTCCGAGAAGACTACTGCTGAGAAGATTTCTGAGAAGAGTAAAACTGATGCTCCTTTGAAGAAAAACATCACCATTCTGAAAAGACCATCACAACCTGATGCCTCACATGTTAACCTGCCGAGTACTTCTGAGCCAAAGAACATGGCGGACAAATCAGAACCGATGAGCCAAGGCAGAGCTTTTACACCCTTTATTCTTGAAGGGGAATTGGCCAAAATAAAAATTCCCATCCCACTTACAGAGTTGATGAACAGAGACGGCTATCATTCACAGGTAATAAAATCACTGGCCATTGAACCTAACATAGGCACCAAAGCTTTGACTATTGGATCAGTGACTCATTCAGACACTGTGAACCTTACTAGCGATCATCCTGAACTCCTTTTCGAACCTGAAGTAGATGGTCGAGATGATACAGATGATGTAGCTCCCTTTTACATCAGTTTAAACATACACGACTTGATATTGCATAACGCTATGCTGGTCTCAGGTGCCTCACATAATCTGATGCCTAAAGAAGTAATGGAAAAACTGGGACTGGAGGTCACCAGACCATACAAGGATTTACATTCATTCGACTCCAGCAAAGTCAAATGTATTGGTTTGATCAAAGACCTATGCATCACCCTGGTTCAGATCCCTTCAAAAAGAATGGTAATGGACGTGGTGGTTGCAGACATCCCGCCCAAATATGTAATGTTGCTATCCCAGTCTTGGGGAGCTAAGTTGAAAGGAACCCTGCAGCTGGATATGTCTTACGCCACTATCCGAGTGTTTGGGCAGCAAAGGAGGTTATATAGAGAAACGTTGATGAAGTACATGGTCAGTAGTCAAGAAAAGCCTCACAATTACCCCCTTTACTCTGCACATTCTGATTTAGATTTGTTCATCTTGTACAATGATGGTGATATGAAAGAGCAAGATACTCAGCTGACGAAAGAGGTATCTAGTCAAGATGAAGGTCCAAAAATTGGTGAAGTAGCAAAGATGAAAAATGAAATCACTGAAGAATTCCCCGCCAATTTTTGGAGTATGGATTTTGATGGAGTTGTGAGTAAAGAAGGAGCAGGAGCTGGAGTCTGGCTACATAATCATCGAAACAGGTATTCAGAAAATCATTCCTACAAATTAAATTTCCAGTGCACTAACAATGTTGTTGAGTATGAAGCTTTAATGCTCGGTCTGAAGCTGTTGAAAAAGGTTGGTGCTAAGAAGATAATGGTAAGGGGTGACTCTGAATTAATAATCAAGCAAATTAAAGGGGAGTACGTTGCTAAACATGCACGCCTTAGAGCCTACAGGAATGTTGTTCTTGATTCTTTGAAGTGTTTTAATGAGGTTGACTTGCAGCTAATGCTGAGAGGACAGAATATTCTGGCCGACGGATTGGCTACGTCAGCATCCTCCTACAAGATTCCTTTCTGCCAAAATCGCCCATATACTATGGAGGTGAAATGCAGACCGACGGTTCCCGATAATATCAGGTACTGGAAAGTGTTTGGAAATGATGATCAGATAGAGGATTTTCTGCAATGCAAGAACGATTTTGAATGTACAAATATAGATTTAGAAAATGAAGAAGAGAATGTAAATAATTCTGATTTTGAAATAGATAGTGTAAATACTGTAGATTCAAGAGTAGATACAGTAGATTCAGGAGAGTTAGGAGATGACGAAATGGATGACGATGTATTACGGTTGAAAAGCAATGTTTTACCTAGAGGGCTTGTTCCTTTAGAAGATCTGTTTGACAGTAACGATGTAGCTAAGAAACCAAAAATAGAAGCCCATGGACAAGAGGTGGAGGAATGTAATATAGGGACTGAAGAGAAGCCTAGGATGGTCAAACTGTCCAAATCATTACCCCCAGAACAAAAGCTTAAATACATTGAGCTATTCAAAGAATATTCAGATGTTTTTTCCTGGGGCTATGAAGATTTGAAATCCTATGATACCAGCATCATACAACACAGAATTCCCATAAAGGAAGACCAAAAACTGTTTAGGCAGAAACTTAGGAGGATAAATCCCAAGTTGATCCCTCTGATAGAAAAGGAAATCAAGAAAATGTACGATGCCAAGATCATAGTCCCGCTACGTTTCTCTAAGTGGGTCTCTAATTTAGTTCCTACATGGAAGAAAACCGGGGAAATTAGACTCTGTATTGATTTCCGAAATCTGAACAAAGTATCCCTGAAAGATAATTACCCATTACCAAAAATGGATCACCTCCTGCAAAGGGTGGTCGGGTCCAGTAGGATATCTTTGTTGGATGGTTTCTCAGGCTACAACCAGGTCCTAGTTCACCCGGACGATCAAGATAAAACCGCTTTTACCACACCATGGGGCACTTTCATGTATGTGAAGATGCCTTTTGGTCTGATGAACGCAGGAGCCACGTTTCAGAGGGCAATGGATATAGCCTTCGTGGAAGAATCTGGTAAGTTTATTGTTGTTTATTTAGATGATGTGACTATGTTCTCCAAAGCTGATGATGAACACCTGCGACACCTTAGACGAATTTTCGAGAAATGTAGAAGGTTTGGGAATTCGTTAAATCCTAAGAAGTGTCTCTTTGGGTTAGAAGAAGGTAAACTACTGGGACCCATCATCTCTAAAGATGGAATCATAATAGACCCCAGTAGAATCAAGGCCATACTAAAGTTAGAACACCCAAGAAACCTCAAATAACTACAGTCTTTTATCGGGCAAATTAACTTTCTACGAAGATTCATTCCCAATCTGGCCAAACTCCTCTGAAACATTACAAACATGCTTAAAAAGGACATAAAAATAAAATGGGACTCTGAGTCTAGACAATCCTTCGAACAAGTCAAATGAGCACTCACAGAAGCCCCAGTTTTGATCAGTCCTGATTTCACTAAAGATTTTTATCTTTTTTCTTTCGCTTCTAAACATACTATAGCAATGGTGTTACTGCAGAAGAACAGTGAAGGGTATGAACAACCCATATCTCTCTTCAGCAAATCTCTAAGAGATGTTTCTCTGAACTACAATATCATGGAGAAGCAAGCTTTTTCTTTGGTAAAAGCTATAAAAGACTTCAGGGTCTACATTCTCCATTCTCATACCATAGCTTATGTTTTGAACGTTGTAGTAAAGGATATCTTGACATAGGATAACCCTGATGGAAGAAGGGGAAAATGGATTGTTGTTATTTTAGAATACGATATAGAGATTAAGCCCACAAAATTGATCAAAGGCCAAGGCCTTGCTAAATTAATGGCTGAATCTAACTTCCAAGCTCTGGACATTAATTTTCTAGATGTGGCAGATGAACAGGGCGAGATGGCGACTCCAAACGTTAGAGAGGTATTTCTCAACTCTCCATGGTATGCAGACCTTATATTCATCCTACAAAATTTACAAGCTCCCCTGGTTTAACTAAGACTAAAGCTAGATTTTTAAACTTGAAAGATTTGAAATTCTGTATTCTAGAAGGAAATTTGTATTGGAAAGATCCTGCAGGCATTCTTTTAAATTGTTTACTGAAAGATGAAGCTGATAAAGTGTTGCAGGAATTTCATGCAGAAGAATGTGGTGGTCATTTAAACTGGAAGGTCACAGCCAACAAAATACTCATAGATGGCTTTTACTGGCCCACCCTGTTTGCAGATGTACATAAGAAAGTAACAGCATGTCACCAGTGTCAACTATTTGAAGGCAAAAGGAAACTCCTTCCCTTACCTCTGAAACCTATATCAGTTGAGGCCCCTTTCCAGCAATGGGGGCTCGATTTCATTGGAGAAATTCACCCTCCTTCTTCAGGCCAACATAGGTGGGTTCTCACGGCCACCGATTATTTCACCAAGTGGATCGAGGCAGTACCAAGCAGGCAAGACACTGACTCTGTTATTATCAAATTTCTTGAAAATAATATTTTGTCTCATTTTGGTTGTCCTAGAAAGATCATAACTGACAATGCAGCTGCTTTTCGGTCGAAGAAGATCATAGATTTCTGCAACCGGTACCACATTGGTTTGGGGAATTCCACAACCTACTACCCTCAGGGGAATGGGTTGGCGGAGTCTTCAAACAAAACTTTGGTAAATATCATCAAGAAATCATTGCAGGAAAACAAAAAATCATGGCACGATAAGTTGGTATTTGCTTTATGGGCAGATAGACTGACCACCAAAAGGTCAATTGGTATGTCACCTTACCAGCTGGTCTATGGTACAGAGCCAGTTTTCCCTACTTCTCTAGGAGTCCCTGTTATGAAATTACTTCAAGAGGTGCAAGCTGAGCCAAATGACTCACAGAGAAGAATCAACTAGATGATTCATTTGCAACAGACTAGAGAAGAAGTTTTTAACAAAACACAGGTCATCCAAGAAAACATCAAGAATATCTTTGACAAACGAACCAAGGAAGATGATTTTGAGCTGGGAGATCTGGTTTTGAGATGGGATGCCAGGAAATGAGGACAAGGGAAAGCATGGGAAATTTGATAACCTGTGGACAAGTCCATATATGATCCAAGCTTGCAGAGGAAACAATGCCTTTTTGTTAAACAATGTTGATGGGTCAGATCTGCCAGGAGCACCAGTGAATGGCAGGATGCTGAAACATTATGTACCACCTCAGTAGAAGATTTGAGTTTTCCACTCTCCACTGTACATACCATTTTAATTTTCATTTATTACTTGCATTTTTCTGAGCGTGGAACATTAGTCAGTTGGTTGAATCCCGAAGAGAAGGCCCTAAGCTGCTGATCACTGTTTTTCCATTTTTGAGAATAAAACCAATGAAGGCTACTAGACAGATTTTTCCAGAATGACAGGAACTAGGATTCTTGGCACTTAACAGGGAAAGTACCATCCCCAGGTGGAGCCAGTGTTATCACCCCATAAATTATGGGAATCAATTGGTGACTTGGATATTATCTGTATCTAGTGTTTTTGTTGACAAATGATGTTTCATTCTGCAAATAATTTTTGAAAAGAAAAAAGAAAAGAAAAGGAAAAAGAAAAAGAAAGAAAAGGAAAAAGAAAAAGAAAGAAAAAGAAAAAGAAAAGAAAAGTAAAAGAGGGCATAAAAGAATTGAAAAGAAAATCCCCATGCAATAATAGTAACTTGGCCATATCTTTCAAGCATGGCCAAGTTCTTTTTAAATTTAATGTTGCTAGGTTAGTGAATAAATCTGACCAGACTGTCTAATCCTGGTCAGATAGCCTTTAGGTTAGATTAGTGAATAAATCTGACTAGACTGTCTAATCTTGGTCAGATAGCCCTTAGGTAGAGTAATTTCTTAACCCAACAGTTTAATCTGGGTTAATTTTCCTAGGAAGATAGGTTAGCATGTACGTCAATTTCTTTATTGTTCAAGCCCATTAAAACTAGCTTGAAATCAAGATTACACCATGTTCCAAATTCTTAAAAAATAGTCGTTCAAAGTCCCATGGTGGTGTTCCTTTGTAAAATTGAAAAAAACCCATAAAATAGCTTTTATCCTAAGTTTTCCCCAAGTGCATACGTCATTCGCTCCTGATCTATGTTTCTTGCACTTATCAACGGTCCCGATCACGACGCTAAGATCTATGGCTCACAGCGCATTCCGGACCCCCCTGACCATTCTGCCTTTAACTAGGGGGGGGGGGTCCGAAATTGGTAGTAACATGGGTGCACATCTAGGTGGCCTAGAATAGAGCGCTTGAATCAACGGTCTACAATGGATTCTGGACCCCCCCGTCCTTTCTTCTTTTAACCGAGGGGGGGGGGGGTCCGGAATGAGTATTAAGGAGCACGCTAAGATCTGCGGCCAGGAAACAAGTGCGCATATCGATGGATCACAATGGATTTCGGACGCCCCCTCGTGTTCTGCCTTTAACCGAGGGGGGGGGTCCAGAATGAATATTTTCCTTTGGCGGGCCCCTGGTCATACGTGGCTTCAGCCTATTGGTCCTCAAGTCCCATCCCACACATGCTATCCGATAGCCCCGACACTCATGGACGTCATCCTCCACTGAGTCCACTTGTCCCACTTGTTTTCGGGGTCGTGTCCCATCCCATAACTGTTTTCAATCCCTGCTGTCAGTCCTTTACCTTTTTCACTCATGACCATCCCCTTATGGTGACTTTCACTTCCCATCACCTCCAATCCCTAGCAGCCACGTCAAACATCCGTATGTTTTGGCCACCGTCACCTTCCATATCACCCCCAAGTGGCCCGTTGTCCATGAATTACTGGGCAACATACCCGTTGTCATATTGACCGTTTTCCCGCATCCAACCGACCCCAGTTTTAAATAAAATTACCGTTTTCCCTCTTCATTCACTATTCGTCCATCGCACCAGAAAATTTTACTCTTACGCCTCCATTGCTTTTCCGCCACCTTCATCCACAGTCAGTCTACCCCCAGTCAGTCTACCCCACTAACATCATGTTTATTGCAGGTATTGTTGCTGAAATGGTGTCAAAGCCAAGACAAGCGGAAGGAGAAGAGAATCCTTTTCTTCCTCTTCCTGTCGACCTGGAAAAAATCCCCTTGGTAGATAAAGATCGATTGATCGTAGATACCATTTGCGACTTCAATTTTTCGGACCTCCAGTCATGGCTACGAGAGGTGTTCTTGGACCAGAGCAACGAAATTGGACTCTGGGAGTCCAATTTGCCGTTGTACCTTTTCCCCCAGATACATCACTTTCCTGAATTCGCGTTGAAATGCCAAGCCCACTATATCCCCGACCAGAGGGCCATCGTCTCTTCATCTGGATACGTCCTCTTCTTCATCACTCCTGAAGACATTGACCAGATGATGCAAATTCCCCGTGCTGAATCTACGTCCCCTTTCAATTTAGAAATCCTCACTGAGCTATATCAGAAAATGATCTTTCCTCAGAGAGCTCAGATATTCGATATTTTTCTTCCCACTTCCGCTCAATTCCCTTCCACAAATCTCCCTTACCCTTCATCCATGTTCTCCACCAAAGGAAACCAAATCATTTCTTCCCTTTGTGCCCTGCTTGGTTATTATTCTGACCAATGGGTAGACGAGCCCATCCTGGGTTTTCTGTCTATTTTCTCAAATGATGAAAAGCCCACAACTCAGTTCAATTACAGCACCTTCTTGGCCGACAGTATTCACGAACAGTTCGTGAATTTTGGCACAGAGGGGATGTTCAGATATTCTTCTATACTGGCGTACATGTTCGTTTATTTTCAAGTCGACAGATTCAGTTTCTCCATGCAGAAGATGGACTCAGATGGAAGGCCCCAGCCAGTCATAGCATGGACTTCTCTTCTGAAGCACAACTCCACAGAGTATAGCTTCAAGGTTTTCATTGATATGTTCTATCACCCGGTGGTAAGCATGCTGAGCGGTAGGCCTGAACCACGAATAAATGAAGAGGTCCAGAGAATTCTGCATCTCTGGAACAATGCAAAGATAGGAGACTAGTTCCTGTATCAGAATCACACTGAGATCAGAGTTTTCGGGTGCGAATTGGCACCCTACAAGCTGCCAAAGTACGTTCTGGTAAGAATTTTTGCATTAGAATATATTAGGAAGATAATGAATTCAGATGACATTCATTTTGTTTCTCTGAAGAAGAAGCATCAATTGAGAATCAAGGGGCAGATTGGTTCTTTCATCTGCAATAGTCGAGGCGCAGGGGAAGAAGCATATAAAATGTTGAAGGAGATGAAATTCTCTACGAGTTTCACATGGCACTATGATCCATGCGGGATCATTTCGGAAATGAGGGTGGAAAATAAGAATGTCCCATATGCTCATGAGTCCAAGCCAGAGATCGAAAAATTTGCAAATCAAACAGTATGGGTGCCTGACACCTTAGTCAAAATGGAACAACAAGTTGAAGTGGAACAACAGGTTCCCTCGACGAGTGTGACACCCACTACCACCCCTTAGGTCCCCAAGGAGAAGAGGCCCCGATAGGAGTCTTCTCCCCCTGTAACAGAGTTGTTAGCAGAGGAGTTCCAAATTCACACGAAGAGGCCAAAGACAGTTTCAATGCCTGGTGTGACAGTAGAACAAGAAGTCCCACCTACCACAGTAGCTACCACAGGGGTCAAGCCGGTCATTCCACCTTTCGGTTCGAGCCAGCATAAGGAAATCACAATAGCAATACCGAAGAAATCCACAGATTCTTCCCTGGATACTCAGCAAAGCAAGACTGGGCCCAAGTTGGGCATTTTTGAAAAGTATGATTTGATCAAGAAGAAGAACCAGATCCTCACTAGCAGTACTTATGCCCAGTTTCGGAAGCAGTCATCCACAGCTCATCATAGGATTCTTTTGGTATTTGACACAGAAAAGGGTAGGATGCACATGGCTTACCTTCAAGCACATGTACTGGATCCCAAGGTGATCTCAGATTACAAAAGTGCCACCTTTGAATTCCAAGCGAAGGACGTGCATCCAACAGATCATATGGATCTGCACAAACAAACAGGGGAGATGGTTTTTCACACATTGGCACACGCTTCAGATTCTGCAGCAAAATTTCAAGTATCATTGAACAATGCTCAGACTCAACTCAAGCTGGAGAAAATATCATCTTTCGCAAAAGACAACATAATCAAGACGTTGGAAGAGTTGGTCCTCAAGATCGGTTATGATCCTCCGAACGTCAAAGCAGCAGAAGAGATGATAAAGAAAAAGAATGATGACATCGCATCCTTAAGAAAACAGTTGAAACTCCTGCCCACAGAGGACTCACATGCGAAGGAGATAGAAAATAAAGAAGGGGAGAAGGATGAGATGATAAAGTTGATAATGGAGCAGAATTCTCAGCTCAAGGAAATGGAAGCTGAGATGGAAAGATTACTGAAAGAGAAATTGTTAAGGTCCTAACCCGCACATGGGTAGATTAATGTATTCGGATGTAATAAAGGTCAATATTAATAAGACCTTTCAATAAAAGAGAATTAGGCGGATGTAAGAAGACCTAATAGAAGCTTCCGCTTCTAGAAGGATC
>ML777254.1:1164411-1199411 GCA_009831015.1 Picea engelmannii
CGAAGAGGCCTGTGAACATTGCTATCTGAATCAAGTGCTATTTCTGTTCAAGTGCTATTTCTGTTGCTATTTCGTATATCATTTCTGTGTATTGTGAAGATTATGTTGGATATTATACTGTTATTCTGTTATTTCTAGCATTTTGTTCCTGTTCTGCATATTTTATATATCTGGTATCTTGCAGAAATAGAAGATGAAACCAATGGAAGTCATTCCATTGAGTTCTATTCCTATCTCAGGAGCAGGCACCACAACAGTGACAACAATCCCCTCTGCAACACCAGTGTCACTACTAGAAGGAACAACAGACCTTGCCAAGTCCATGAAGAAAATGAACCTGCAAGAGACAGAAATCAGCAGGCTTAAGAAATAAGTGGAGAATGTCCAAGAGCTCAAAACTTCCTTTCAGACAAGCCTATCCAAAGAAAAACAGGTAACAGAGCATCTCAGGAATTAGTTATAGCAGCTCCAAAAGCAAACAATGGCAGGGAAGACTTTGGCTGAGGTCAAAGAGATTGTATGGACAGACATCACCAAGTCCATCAATGAAATCTGGCCAATGATTCAAATCATGTTTGAACAAAATGAGTTGCTCCAGATGAGAAAACGGGCCGTTGAGAAAATCAGAGTGGATCTGGGAGACATGCCAGCACAAGCAAATGAGATCATCAGGTTCCTGAATTCCAAGACCAGAGAGGAACTTGAAGAATTAAAAATCGAGGACAGAACAGAGACTATACTTGAGGTAAAAAGGGTTTTAACCAAGAGAAGTCTAATGCTTCAGCTTGAGGAAAAGGTTCAAGTCATGGATCAAGGAGTACAGAAGTTCTTCAATAAGATTGATGCTCTCCAAAAGAAAGGCCTACCTGGTCTAAAGGTCATTAATGACAAACTAATGACACTCCCTGATTACAAGAAGATATTGGCTGAAGTGTCTAAGGACAGTTCCAAGTTTGCAGGGATACAAGGGAGAATCACAGGAAAAGAGTTCATGGATGCCCTGCAGTTGGATATTAGTATCCAACATGAGATTCGATACATATTCCTCATCAAGCCTACATTCGCTAAATATACAGACATGGATGAAGTGTATCGGAGATTACTAAAAGTCACAATGCCAAGTCATCTCAGACGGGAAGAACTTTGTGATATACTAGATTAGCAGATGAGCTGTCACAATCCACTCACCTGTCCAGTCAGAAGAGGTTGTGAAGGAACCTTGCCAACGGCCTACCCCAGAAATTCCGCATGCAGTTGTACCGAGTCATCAAGCAGTTTTGATTAGTTAAAACAGTTAGGCTAAAAATAGAATGAGCACGTCCTGATCAGTTATGACAGGAACGTTTGTAATTTGAATTATAAATACTTCACCTTTTGAAGTATTGGGGGTTGTTGATCTTTACACCCTGAGACTACTAGACTGTACCATTTTTGAAGAGATCTGCCATTAATGAAAAATAGGCACTTTTACAGGATTCTTGCGTGTGTTCACTGGTGATGTTTATTCTCTAAGTTGAATTGTTATTCTTACTTTGTGATCGTATTGTTTTCTGGAACTAATCTTTAAGAGTAACGTATGTTGCAAGATTTATCTTAGATACCCCGTTTCCGACTCTGAAGATTTTAATGTTTATCTTCCGATATTTTCAATTAAGAAATTCTTAACTGCTTGTTAGTTGAAAGTATTTTCTCATCTTTTCTTATGTCCATCATTTAATCTATTAAAAGATCCAGTGAGTGCATTACCTCTCCCTGTGGAAGTTTTCTTTATCGTTTCTAGTTGTGTCTCATACTTAATTAATACAAACCCCATAGCCCAATGGAAGTGTAGACGGACTCAACCAAATTCAAAACAATTTTACAACAAAACCTACCTATTCATATACCTAGCCTAATATCTAAAGTTAAAAACAAAGATAAATTATATAGAGAGATCCCTCTCTGAAGATTGAAGGGCTAGATCCCAGCTTTAAAAGCGGTTGGATAAAGTTACCTTTGTATATTTCTTCTCTTTCAACCTCTAGGAAATTTACCAAGTGCTAACACACAGGATGTAGTAGGAGAAGAACTCTATTTCGAGTTCGTTGAGAAGATAGAATCACTGAGGATTCTGGAGAGCTCTTCCAAGAGGGCATTGAGTGAGTGGATAGAGTGCACCAGGGAACTCTTTTCTGAGTTCAGAGAGAAGAGAAGTGTTAAGGGAAGACCTTCATAGGGTTACTGAACACCCTGCAAGCTCAGCAAGGAGTGCTTGAGCAGGAAGTTGCCAGAGGGAATTTCCATCCCTTCAAGGAGTGAAAGGGGCAGAGACCATTGAGGTATGAGCAATTGAAGCTCAAGAGGATAAATACCTATGCAAGGAATGCACCAGGCCAACACCTGAGTAAAGTGTTGACAGACAAACAGTCGTCTGAAGGCTCATCAGGCAACAGGAGTGGGAACGAGAGAGGACTTATTCTAAAGTCCCGAAGCTTAGGAAAGATAGCACCTTTGTGTACAGAGACTCTGCAAGGAGTCCAGAGGTCGAGAACCTCTTCAAGGTTCAGCATTGACAAAGCTCATAAGGGACAGTGTCTTTGCGCATAGAGCGATAGCTGCAAGGAGTGTAGAATTTGGGGAAACCTTTCAAGGTTTCACAGTCTCGAAGCTTAGGAGGAGTGTCCCAAGAATGCAAGAGAGACCAAGGTTGCAGTCTCGCAAGAGGAAGTAAAGGATGAGACATTTGATACTTCAAAAAGTGTCCAAGGAGAAGGAAGAAGCGGAAGCTCAGGAGAGTAGTTGAGACAGACGGTGGAGACACTTTGGGGAGAAGTTCTGAGTTGCAGTGAGTCGTCAGATCCAGAAAAGGTGTGCAAGGTTTAAACCTCATAAATGTGTAAGGAGGTGACAAGTTATTGGCCAGAAGTGCTTGAGAAGCAGAGGTGGATGGTTAGAATCCTCTATGGAGAATTCACGAAGTCGCGAGGATTGTAGGATCAAAGGGAGCTATAAGGTGGTTAGAGGTGAATGAACCCATCAACTTGGGATCCAGGATCAATGTGAACCATTGATCACACTTTGCGTAAGCCGTTGGATCATATCACGAACTCGGGGTTCGGGATCTTGGAGAGGGTAGACTAAACTCTTGATTTCACAAAGCTCCGAGTAGCGAGGAGCAAAGACAGTCGTTGGATCCAGGTCACAGGAAGACCATTGGATCAGAACCTTCGCTATATCATGTATCGGGGGTTCGAAGGGTGAAGGATTTGAACCTTGATCGCTAAATTTGCAAAGTGACAAGCACCGAGGGCTCGTGTGAACACGTGGAACATCCACTAGGTGGGGACTACGTGGTGTACAGATGGCGTAGTAAGCAGCACCCAAAAAAAGGTGGAAGCGGGTGATAGGTGGTGGACACACATCACCTTGGAAGGAGTCAATCCATTGTTGACTTATCATGTCTTGTGGATTTGCAAAGGAGGAGCACGAAGGCTGAACACTCCAACCCGTGAAGTTGCGAGTTGCAAGGGGTGATATACTTAGGCCCTAGCCAGTGATCGCTTGTAGAAGCACTATTGAGGAGGAGCCATACCTATATCTCATTCTCGAGTATCGGGAGTTTGGAAAAGAGGAGTCAAGGGTCTTCGACTTGCGAACTTGTGAGTTGCTAATTGTGAAAGGCGCTTGCGCCAAAGCCCAGTTGTGGTCACGTGAGGGTGAATATCATGCCTAGTGCTTGTTCTCACAGGTGGGGTTTCTGAAGGACCTGTGGATCAGATTTTGTGAGGTTCCAATAGGGATTTGAGAGAGCCTCTTTAGCTCAAGGAGAAATTAGAACGATCTTGTGCGGATCTCGGCTCAAGGGAAGGGGGTCTACTATCAGATTTGGTTGATGGATTGAGTATTACTCTTTTGATTTAGAGGTGACATGATTACTATGGTATACTAGTTTTTATACATGATTGAGATAGCATTCATATTGATTGATTTTGGAGCATGAGTTGATCTTGGAGGATAAACCTTAATAGTTCATAAGGTATAAGAAGGTTGTTGTATACATTGACCGCATACACATGTGGGATTTAGTGAGCCAAGGTGCATACACATGCGGGTTGCACTACTGACAGGTAGCGTACCTGTTGACAGATTGATATCTGTTGAGGATTGTTGCCTCATCTCAGTTGATGCTGAGAATGTAAGATGAGTCTTGCATATAGATTTGGTGGTCTTGTAGAGTTGTACTCTATTCAGTTGTTGTTGTAAAACCCTCGGATTGTTGTCCATAATAAAAAGAAAAATTGTACATACATCTTGTGTTCTTTGTGTTCCTTATGGTGATGACTTGTTGATGATATATTGTTGATATATGTTGTTGATATATGTTCACATCTAATTGGTTATAAATGACATCAATGGGTAATGAGTAAATGTTAAATGTTAACTAAGGATTTTTTTGAAAAACAGAAGTTTTGGGAAAAAGAGCCCCACACTCATTCCCCCCCCCCCCTCTAAGTGTGGTAGGTGTGTCCAATAGTTTTTTGAAGGGCTAAAAAGGTAGTGTGTCCTCGCTACCTTTAACATTAGAGGTAGCCAAATGATGAATGGATTGCATTTTTGGATAGGGGATGAATTTTAAACCATGGATCTACATTTTTTTTTCTTCATCAGTAGCCATTTTGCTCAAAAAATGCAAAAAGGTACCTAAAAATCAGCTTGTTCCCTCCATTACAGACACCACACTACTTTTTCAGCACCAGTTTTGGGAGATTCAATTTTTCAAGACCTTGCTGGATTTTTTTTTATGGGAGAACACTTCATATGGAAATAATACATACTCACCTACCTCCACCAACTTGCAGAAGAAAAAATGACCAAGGGATCATCATGAAATTTGTTACAGAAGCTCACGCTACCTTTTCACTGCAGTTTTGCTACCTTTTCACTAAAAATCAGCTTTTAGTTATCTTATTGTAAAAATGAAATTGTCTATGATGTAAATGAATGTAACATTATGTAATTAAAAGCATTTAAGGTAGATAAGCTTGAAATACATTAGTTGTGAGAATTTGAAAGTCAAATGTATTGGTTTGAAAAAAAACAGGGATTGGTTGTAACCTCCATAGTTCATAGGTTTTAGTTAGAGATACTTTGGGAACTGCTCCCCAACTCTTGGATTCTACCCCTGAGAGAGGGGAAAGTTTGTTTTGGTCTATATGTATCATTTTATTAGTCATTTGAAGTGTTGGACATCAGAGAGAGGAACTCTTGTAGCTTGTACTTCATCTATTTTCAAGAAATCAAAGGAGCAATTGCAGCTATATTATAGGAATTCTTGTGCAATGAGTTTGTGATGTTGTTTTTTCTTTGTCATGGTTTCATATGAATGATACACATGCCTTATTTCCATATCTATGTTCTTCAGTGATTTTCCCTAGATGTTATAAGCAGAATTATTTTCATGAAAAGCTTTGTTTTGATTGGTGAATTCATGGTGTACATGCTCACTAAGATCTCCTCACTATTTCAAACCCTAAACTACATCGACTAAATTTTCAAATCCATCACAAAGTTATTGCTACCTTACTCCTACATTTAGTTGTTGTTGTAACCAGTTGATACTTTGACCTAGTTATTTGAAATCTCCTCCCTGGTCTAGCATCAAAACCCAGTTGAGCTGAAACTACCTAGCATAAATCCTTTTCACTCCAGTCATATTGTTGACTGTGATAATTGAGAGAGACCTCTCTCAGTCTAGGAGGGCTAGATCCTGGACTCCAAAGCAGTTTGTGGTTACCTCTGTCAATTTCTTCCTCAGCCTTGGAAATTACGGAGTGCTAACACATAGTGCACACATGCCTTTACCAACAATCGTTTCGATATCCTTTAAAATGATAAACAATGTTGCCAAATCATTAGCCCAAATGTTTCGCCCATCAATTACTCCAACAAAAAGGTATTCACCTCTAGGAAAGCTAATAGTTTTGACAAGGATGAGTGTTTTAGTTCCATGTATTAGATCCAACCCAATAGAAAATATATCCTTCAACTGAATGACAGTCCTGAGGAAAATGGTATATTTCATGGTATTAGAAAAATTAGATCCCCAAACCTATAATATGTGACTTTTGGAATTATATAACTATTTTCAAAAAACTCAATGATGGTTTTAATGCAAATAGCGTATTTCACAGTATTATAAATTTAGATCCCTAAACTTAAAGTTACACTATGTGAGTTTTGGAGTTCAAGTACTATCTACCTATTTTCAAAAGATGTAGTACCATTGTCATCTTGCAAGTAAAATAAAGGGATCATCTACATAAGTAGATGCAAAGGATGCCATATTACCTATAGGTTTGAACATGAATATATGCAAAGTATGTTTCTACAAGAAATGTGTTCCCATCAAGTACTTATTCCAAGAAACAATAAGCTTTAGAGATGGCATCCAGGTAGAAAGCCTCAAGGTCCATTACAAGTGAGGGTTCATCAAACTATATCCATGTTTCCCCATCCTCCTTCAACTCACTTAAGAGCTCCCTAAATTAACCACAACAATATATTTTTTCAAAATGTACCATTACTTACAATCTCAAGTGTAAGAATCTAGACCTAAGGAGGCTTCTACATGAAAATCAAGACAAGTTTATCCTTCTCTTGAGTTTGAGATTGTAGCTTTTGACTCAAATCCTTTACTTCCTCAATATGTTCATTTTTTTATTCTTCAGCATGCACAATTTCTTTTCAAGTTCACTAACTCATGCCACATATGATGATGAATCCTCATTGAGCTTGTGGTTCTCTTCTTGAACATGTTTTATTTCTTCTAGTTGTCCACTCTAAGAAAATATCCATAAGAACACAACCTCTTGTTCCAATGATGGAAGCGGTTCGCATCCCGACCAAAAATTTATTATGAACGTAATAGTAGTGTGGAAATCACCCCACACATGTAGATTTTTTATAATTTGGAATGGTGTCCTATAAGGTGTATTGATAATCCCAAAAACAATAGCTATCTTCTCACTGTGTTGGTAAAAATTATGCTCCTTATGCGTATGCTCCACAACTTGGAGAACAAAATTTATTTATGGAACATATCTATCCCTTTGGATCTGCAAAATCAAGCCTTCCAACTTCTCATAGATCTCCTTTGTTTGCATGTGTGATCTGTCTCCTACAAAAAAAGTATGAACTTTGTTCTTCACCTCAACCCAGAAATTGTAATTACAGAAATTTTCATTTCTAAACAACTTACAAATGAATTATAAAACTTTCTCTTAAATTCACAATTGTCATAAAGTCAAAACGAGTATTGATGTGAGAAATCATGACTTCCATGACAACCTATGCCTTCCATCTTCTTGTATTTTGGACTTCCTACATTAATCTTGGCCTTCCTATCCAACTTGGCCAACCCACTCTCCAAACTTTTGTCCTCATTCCAAACATGATGATGTGACATATTTAAAATAAACAGAAAAATGAAATCACAATATTTTTCATCAATGTGCACTTTCACTAAAATTATGTTCTAGTGCTTGCGTACTTGACAATGGATTGGGCATTAGTTTGCCTCATAGAATACAATCGATGACTTGCACATTATAGGTCTTTTTTTCACTTTCTTTTAAAACTTTTGTATTTGGGAGACCATCTTCATGTTTAGTCTTCTTGGATGAAGGTGTCTTGGTCCTTCATCCCCTCTTTGATTTTCCAACTTTTCCCTTGTTTTTTTCTTGTTTTCCATGTCCATATGTGTGTTCCTCTGCCTTACTTTAGAGTTCATAGTTTGTCTCTTTTTATCTAAGTCAATGACTTCAAATAGGTAGTAAAAATATGCAATAGGAAGCCTCTTTTCCATGAGATTTAAGGCTTGTCATTTCATGGCTTCTCTTATCCAGAGAGTTCTCATTTCCCTCTTGTTAAAGTATGCTTGATTAAACATAAAATAACTCTCTAAGACACTCATTGTAAATGCCTTAAAATTTCCCTTAACTCCATTGATGTCATGATATCTCAAACATCAAGTGTGTTGAAGGGAGTGCAAGTATGTTATCCATTGAGTTATCAACAAATTTTATCACTTGGAACACATAAAAACCAATTAGTTCGAGTGATGGCTTTTCACGCAAGAAATTTTTTCAATATATTTTCATTAAGGATTCTCTAAAATTTGCATATAAGACATAATTGAAAACACAGGAACTAATTCCACTTGGATTTAAAATAATCTTAAAAATATTTTAAGCATTAAATCAAAATCTCCTTTGAGGTAGTATCTTTAAGCATTCACATGGTAACTCTTGAAAGTCTTACCAAAATACTCATGAGATTTCCGGTCGTAGTTTATGGCAAAGTATTGACACAATTTCTATAAATATTTTTCATTAATTTAGGATAAATGGTGAGTGTAAAAGGAGGAGACATGATCATTCATTTGTATGAAATTTTGATACCTCGTGCCTTTGTTTGACAATTCCATGAGAACATTTAACATAAAACAAGACTTCAATGGTATTCTTTATGTTTATTCTTTGTTCCATATACTTTCTTTAGAAATGAGAATCCAAGCTTAAAATCCATTCTTCTGAGTTCTTCTTAACAATATCCAATATGAACTTGAATGTCAAGTTAAACAATGGAGAAAAAAGGACGATAAAGAATGGTTTCATACAACTTCTCCATTATTTGTTTCTGAAGCATAAGCACCATTCTTCCTAACATGAGATTCGTAAGAATAACAAAGGCATGGGATAATATATTCAGTAAAGTTAATCAATGTAGTCCAAGATTGAAAACATCAAGAAACAAAGGCATACTAACTAACAAGCTTGAGAGTTGAAAATTAATGAACATGAAAATGTGGCAAAGTACTCATCAAGATCACTTATTTACTACATAAGAGAACGCTAAATCTCCAAGACAAATCCAAATCCTCCTTTCTCCATGTTTTATATATCAAATCATGTTTCTTCCTTCTCTAATATTTGTTTAATTGTCAAAGACTTTTGACAACGATTTTCCTCTAAATGTACTTATTGCATTTTCAAATTGAGAGCTGAAATTTTCCAAAGCATAGGGCTAAAAAATGTTCAATATTTATTTCAAGTTATTCATTCTCCAATTTATAGATAGCAATTATATCACTAGGTATGAGATGCATTAGCTTGATTTCCTTTAGTGAATCAGAGACTTGTTCTTAGCTCCAAGTTAGCATTAAAAATATGTAACCAAAACAATGCATGCTTCAAAAAGAATATCAAGAGAAAATTGGAAACTTAAGTGCTCATTTGAAAAAGGCTTCCCACTGGGATGTAGATACAAACATAGCATCCTTTGCTCCCAAAATATGCAACAAGAAAATTTAATTCTTGAAGCAAACTCAAAATGCAGAGTATCAAACTTAAGAACACCTCAATGGAGCATGTGATTGTAAAAGGCAGCCATAAAATGATCCAAGGCAAGAGTTACCAAAGTTATTCAAGTTCTCAAGAAGGTACTTGTTGAAGAAAAGCATGAGATTTATTAAGCTATTAAGACTATTAAAACATTAAGAGAAGCTCATGCAAATTCAGCAAGCTGATTTTCCTATGAATTTGTTCACACACATAAGTTTTATCCTCAAAGCACTCCTTAAACCGATAAATAAAAAATCATGAGTGTACAAAGGATAGAAAGGGATTTCGAGCTTCTTAAAACTTAGTTCTTGTAAAGAAAAAGATTAGTCTTTAAAGTAACTGCGGAAATTTTTTCATGAATGTGAAATAATTTTCTTATTGAATTCACTAATTCCAGCAAGATAATTTTGAATCCTCTTCATTTCTTCACTACAAATAAGTTGTTAAAAAAAACTACATTTATTCTTCAAAGCACTCCTTTCACTAGATGAGTAAAACCACGAGTTTTCAAAGGGTTTCTAGTTCTTCAAAGTGTCCAAGGCCATCCAAGACAATGCATAAAACTATTCCTTGCATGTAAAATTTCTAATAGTGAAATCTAAGGTCTTTTACCGATGGCTTCAACTTTCTCCTTATTTTCTTGCTGCCAAAAAGATTTGTTACTAGCAAAGAGATTGATTCTTCAGAGCATTTATTTCACTAGTGAGCAACACCATGAGTGCTCAAAATGTTGTCAAGATCTTAAAAGCATTCAAAGGCATTAACGCAAATGCATAAGCAACTATTATTTGAATGGAAAACAATTTGCTTATCCAACTCAAAAATATTTCATAAGCCATTTCAACTTTCTCATTACTCTCTTGTTGCAAATAAACTTATCAAGACAGTGAGGTGGCTTCTTAATCATCCCTTCCATTGGCCAGTAAGAAAAAATATGAGCACAACAAAGAGAAAGAAAATATATGTATTCAAGCAAGATTATTCCTACTACTTTAATGCAAATAAGAGTCTTTTACTTGGAAAACCATTTTGGCAACAACTATTCAAGTAAGAAATCAACAAAACTTTTCAATGCAAGCATTAAATAATCATTTGTAAAATTATATCAGTAATAAAATGTTCAATCAATCTCTCAAGCATCAAAATCGTTTATTCTTACACCAGTTCTATCTTTCTTCGCAAATACAAGAAAGAAACAAAGAAGCATGAAGGTAGTATGAGCAACATATGACCAACAAGGATTCAAGTCTAGAAAACACAAAGTAATTCATGTAAGGTTATTTTTACCCAATATTTTTTATTTTTTTTCACTTTGACGAAGTTTTAAACTAAAAAACACAGAGAAACTCTTAGGCAGCAATCCGACTCTTATTTTCGAAACCCTCTGGTGTTTGTAATGCTTTCCTATGGATTTTTTGAAAAGGAAGAACACTTAGTTGAAACCTCATTGCCCTTGCTCTCAAAAGAAGTACGCTCCATCTAAAGGTAAAAATGAGCTTATATTCTTTGGATCCTTGCACATTCTCACTTTCTGTCCTTTTGTACCCAATTGAACCTCTGAACAATACCCACACCTTTCACTTGGTATTTTTTCATGATTACCCTTGCTCCCACCTTCATCCTCTCCAATGCTTCAAGTGTCCTCTTCCCCATTTACACAAGTTCCTTAAACTCAAGTGTCCTCTACATTTGACAAAAGAGCAACATCCTTAAACTCAAGTTCCTTTATACAAAAATCACCGGATACTTGCAAACCCTTAGCACCATCAGGGCTCAATGGCTAAAAATTTATGATCTTTCCTGCAACCATATATATAGGTGAACCCTTTTCCTTGTCAGTTATTCCTTCAGGTCTAATGCTACTTGTATATGGAACTCTACTATAACAGGTATCTAATGAATCTTAATCCTATCATTGTGGGTTTCTTGGGGATTTCCAATCATGTCATAAAGATGAAAAGCAATCGATGGGTATCACAAAATAATCAACATAACCCCTTGTTCATACATGAAGGGAAATCATTGATACACTCGTTTCCATACATGAAGGGAAATCCTTGAGACACTTAAAATATATTTTGTGTATGACAAACTTAACAGTAAACTAGTTGAGAAATCGCAAAAAAAAATGCAAACACCAAAAGGGTAGAGTATTGTTCAATTTGTACATTCTATTGTTAGTTACAATAACTATTGTAGAATTGGGTAGAGATTATAACATTGTATGAAAACATCACAAGGTAAGGTCCAACTACTTCCTCTGGGAATTTATCCCCTTCTTCCCACAAGGTAAGGTACAACCTTTTGCTAGCTTGGAAAACCCAATTCCCGAACCAATGTAGGGGATGGATGAGAGGGGAAAATATGAAAAGTGATAATTATGGTGGGAATGCACGATGACCTTTCATGAACCCACCCAGTGGAAAATCAAACCCTATGGGAACAAACTTGCTAGGGAATCATGTCATAATTCCCCCCAAGTGTGGACAAGTGGAAAGGCATAAGGTCCAAGCACACTTCATAATTAAAAAGAATTGAATGCACATATTCAAATGTTTTGAGAATTAGAGTGACACATACCATGATACTTGGACTCATTACCTCATGGAGCAAGACCCTCTGCTGTTGAAGGACCAGGTCGATGGGATGGATTCTTTTGCTTATGACAAGGTGGAGGCACTGAAGAAGAAAGATGTGCCCTCCAGGGCCAGGATCAAGTCAATATGGCTCTCGGTACTCCATGTCTAGGACCTGTGGGCCTCGATACATAATATCCTTAGTTATCCCTAGGCTAGGGGATAACATCTAGCTATAACTCGGGGACATGTGCTCACCATAGAGCGCATGAGAACCTTAGCATCTATGGCATGACCTGTGACCTGCTTGATCTCAAAAAAATATTATTAATCATTTGGGGTGGTGATATCACCCCTTGCTCATATATCATACAGTAAATGAAAATAAAGAAACATATATACAAATGGAAATACGACTACTCTAGCATGAAATGCAGATGGTATATACAATGAATGAAATATGCCTACCTACTTACCTCTACTTACTTGTTGGTTGAATGCTAGGTGTAGTCAAATAGCTAGTGAAACAATCCTAGCAATGTGTCATAATACCTGCCTATGTGCTTCATCATAAACCAAAACAATCATATGTCTAGCACAAAAATAACATGAGTTAGAGAATGTATTTTATCATTGGGAATTGTAAATTCTATCTCATGGAGGCGGGTGGGAGGGAAAAAATGGTGCCAAGTCATACTCTCAAAAAAGTGCTCAATCCATATCAAAAAGGGATCGTGAAAATTCAAAGGTTCAATAGACTGACTCAAAGAGTCTGAACGTTGGATACCTCGGACATCTTCACAATATGAGGCCCTCAAAGGGACTAGGAAGAACCCTGAGGATAACTGAAAATTTCTTAAGGGGAAGCTGGAAGACTATGATAGTAAGATTATTCTTAAGGTACTCAACCTTCCCCTAAATTCCAAAAGGAGGTTTTGTCCTACAATAGACTTGGGATAAGGGACATGTTTCCAAACCATACCTTTATTGACATAGAGAGGTAAAGTAATCAAAGGGAGGTGGAAAATCTTATCACAAGCATCGTGCTTCAGGCAAGCAACTTCCTAACTCTTAGCGAGATCTGAGCACAATGATGGTTGATAATTTTCTTCATATAATAAATCCAAGTGATCAAAGGAAAAATCATCAAAGTTCTCAAGGTATGACCAAAAATTATTAGGAGATCATAGCATCAGGTCATACTTGGGTATCTAAAAAAAAAAGTGTAATCATGTCATGTCCTTGTTTCCAAATGTCAAATTTATTAGTAACTTCATGAGATAATGGTAACGACAACTTTTCGACACAAACCTCAATGTTGTAAATGGGATCCCCATCATATCCAATCACATCCCAATTATGTTTCCTGACATGTATGAACTCTTCCATATTCTCACCAAAATCATCATCTTTATTATAGCATGAAGGGGTAAAAACATCCAACACTTCTTCACTTTCCACGTCATAAGATAACAAATCATTAAAATTTTGGAAAGGGAGACAACTCACTTTGCTTACTTCTTCTTGTGCAGGAGCTTCAAGTATTTACACAAGTTCCTTAAACTCAAGTGTCCTCTACATTTGACAAAAGAGAAACATCCTTAAACTCAAGATCCTTTATACAAAAATCACCAGATACTTGCAAACCATTTGCACCATCAGGGCTCAATGGCTAAAAATTTATGATCTTTCCTGCAACCATATATATAGGTGAACCCTTTTCCTTGTCAGTTATTCCTTCAGGTCTAATGCTACTTGTATATGGAACTCTACTATAGCAGGTATCTAATGAATCTTAATCCTATCATTGTGGGTTTCTTGGGGATTTCCAATCATGTAATAGAGATGAAAGCAATCGATGGGTATCACAACATAATCAACATAACCCCTTGTTCATACATGAAGGGAAATCATTGATACACTCGTTTCCATACATGAAGGGAAATCCTTGAGACACTTAAAATATATTTTGTGTATGACAAACTTAACAGTAAACTAGTTGAGAAATCGCAAAAAAAAATGCAAACACTAAAAGGGTAGAGTATTGTTCAATTTGTACATTCTATTGTTAGTTACAATAACTATTGTAGAATTGGGTAGAGATTATAACATTGTATGAAAAAATCACAAGGTAAGGTCCAACTACTTCCTCTGGGCCTTTATCCCCTTCTTCCCACAAGGTAAGGTACAACCTTTTGCTAGCTTGGAAAACCCAATTCCCGAACCAATGTAGGGGATGGATGAGAGGGGAAAATATGAAAAGTGATAAGTATGGTGGGAATGGACGATGACCTTTCATGAACCCACCCAGTGGAAAATCAAACCCTATGGGAACAAACTTGCTAGGGAATCATGTCATTCCCCCCAAGTGTGGACAAGTGGAAATGCATAAGGTCCAAGCACACTTCATAATTAAAAATAATTAAATGCACATATTCAAATGTTTTGAGAATTAGAGTGACACATACCATGATACTTGGACTCATTACCTCATGGAGCAAGACCCTCTACTGTTGAAGGACCAGGCCGATGGGATGGATTCTTTTTCTTCTGACAAGGTGGAGGCACTGAAGAAGAAAGATGTGCCCTCCAGGGCCAGGATCAAGTCAATATGGCTCTCGGTACTCCATGTCTAGGATCTGTCGGCCTCGATACATAATATCCTTAGTTATCCCTAGTCTAGGGGATAAAATCTATCTATAACTCGGGGACATGTGCTCACCATAGATCGCATGAGAACCTTAGCATCTCTGGCATGACCTGTGACCTGCTTGATCTCAAAAAATTATTATTAATCATTTGGGGTGGTGATATCACCCCTTGCTCATATATCGTACAGTAAATGAAAATAAACAAACATATATACAAATGGAAATACGACTACTCTAGCATGAAATGCAGATGGTATATACAATATATGAAATATGCCTACCTACTTACCTCTACTTACTTGTTGGTTGAATGATAGGTGTAGTCAAATAGCTAGTGAAACAATCCTAGCAATGTCTCATAATACTTGCCTATGTGCTTCATCATAAACCAAAACAATCATAAGTCTAGCACAAAAATAACATGAGTTAGAGAATGTATTGTATCATTGGGAATCGTAAATTCTATCTCATGGAGGCGGGTGGGAGGGAAAAAATGGTGCCAAGTCATACTCTCAGGAAAGTGCTCAATCCATATCAAAAGGGATCGTGAAAATTCAAAGGTTCAATAGACTGACTCAAAGAGTCTGAAGGTTGTCTACCTCGAACATCTTCACAATATGAGGCCCTGAAAGGGACTAGGAAGAACCCTGAGGATAACTGAAAATTTCTCAAGGGGAAGATGGAAGACTATGATAGTAAGATTATTCTTAAGGTACTCAACCTTCCCCTAAATTCCAAAAGGAGGTTTTGTCCTACAATAGACTTGGGATAAGGGACATGTTTCCAAACTAGACCTTTAGTGACATAGAGAGGTAAAGTAATCAAAGGGAGGTGGAAAATCTTATCACAAGCATCGTGCTTCAGGTAAGCAACTTCCTCACTCTTATCGAGATCTGAGCACAATAATGGTTGATAATTTTCTTCATATAATAAATCCAAGTGATCAAAGGAAAAATCATCAAATTTCTCAAGGTATGACCGAAAATTATTAGGAGAGCATAGCATCAGGTCATACTTGGGTATCTAAAAAAAAAATTGTAATCATGTCATGTCCTTGTTTTCAAATGTCAAATT
Source organism: Picea engelmannii (assembly GCA_009831015.1). Classification (NCBI taxonomy): domain Eukaryota; kingdom Viridiplantae; phylum Streptophyta; class Pinopsida; order Pinales; family Pinaceae; genus Picea; species Picea engelmannii. The sequence goes on from ML777254.1 coordinate 1,180,093, forward strand.
TATTAGTAACTTCATGAGATAATGGTAAAGGAAACTTTTGGACACAAACCTCAATAATGTAAATGGGATCCCCATCATATCCAATCACATCCCAATTATGTTTCCCGACATGTCTGAACTCTTCCATATTATCAACAAAATCATCATCTTTATTATAGCATGAAGGGGTAAAAACATCCAACACTTCTTCACTTTCCACGTCATAAGATAACGAATCATTAAAATTTTGGAAAGGGAGACAACTCACTTTGCTTACTTCTTCTTGTGTTGGAGCTTCAAGTATTTACACAAGTTCCTTAAACTCAAGTGTCCTCTACATTTGACAAAAGAGCAACATCCTTAAACTCAAGATCCTTTATACAAAAATCACCGGATACTTGCAAACCCTTAGCACCATCAGGGCTCAATGGCTAAAAATTTATGATCTTTCCTACAACCATATATATAGGTGAACCCTTTTCCTTTTCAGTTATTCCTTCAGGTCTAATGCTACTTGTATATGGAACTCTACTATAGCAGGTATCTAATGAATCTTAATCCTATCATTGTGGGTTTCTTGGGGATTTCCAATCATGTCATAGAGATGAAAGCAATCGATGGGTATCACAACATAATCAACATAACCCCTTGTTCATACATGAAGGGAAATCATTGATACACTCATTTCCATACATGAAGGTAAATCCTTGAGACACTTAAAATATATTTTGTGTATGACAAACTTAACAGTAAACTAGTTGAGAAATCGCAAAAAAAAATGCAAACACCAAAAGGGTAGAGTATTGTTCAATTTGTACATTCTATTGTTAGCTACAATAACTATTGCAGAATTGGGTAGAGATTATAACATTGTATGAAAACATCACAAGGTAAGGTCCAACTACTTCCTCTGGGCCTTTATCCCCTTCTTCCCACAAGGTAAGGTACAACCTTTTGCTAGCTTGGAAAACCCAATTCCCGAACCAATGTAGGGGATGGATGAGAGGGGAAAATATGAAAAGTGATAAGTATGGTGGGAATGGACGATGACCTTTCATGAACCCACCCAGTGGAAAGTCAAACCCTATGGGAACAAACTTTCTAGGGAATCATGTCATTCCCCCCAAGTGTGGACAAGTGGAAAGGCATAAGGTCCAAGCACACTTCATAATTAAAAAGAATTAAATTCACATATTCAAATGTTTTGAGAATTAGAGTGACACATACCATGATACTTGGACTCATTACATCATGGAGCAAGACCCTCTTCTATTGAAGGACCAGGCCGATGGGATGGATGCTTTTGCTTCTAACAAGGTGGAGGCACTGAAGAAGAAAGATGTGCCCTCCAGGGCTAGGATCAAGTCAATATGTCTCTCGGTACTCCATGTCTAGGACCTTTGGGCCTCGATACATAATATCCTTAGTTATCCCTAGGCTAGGGGATACCATCTAGCTATAACTCGGGGACATGTGGTCACCATAGAGCGCATGAGAACCTTAGCATCTCTGGCATGACCTGTGACCTGCTTGATCTCAAAAAATTATTATTAATCATTTGGGGTGGTGATATGACCCCTTGCTCATATATCGTACAGTAAATGAAAATAAAAAAACATATATACAAATGGAAATACGACTACTCTAGCATGAAATGTAGATGGTATATAAAATGAATGAAATATGCCTACCTACTTACCTCTACTTACTTGTTGGTTGAATCCTAGGTGTAGTCAAATAGCTAGTGAAACAATCCTAGCAATGTCTCATAATACCTGCCTATGTGCTTCATCATAAACCAAAACAATCATAAGTCTAGCACAAAAATAACATGATTTAGAGAATGCATTGTATCATTGGGAATCGTAAATTCTATCTCATGGAGGCGGGTGGGAGGGAAAAAATGGTGCCAAGTCATACTCTCAGGAAAGTGCTCAATCCATATCAAAAAGGGATCGTGAAAATTCAAAGGTTCAATAGATTGACTCAAAGAGTCTGAAGGTTTGCTACCTCAGACATCTTCACAATATGAGGCCTTGAAAGGGACTAGGAAGAACCCTGAGGATAACTGAAAATTTCTTAAGGGGAAGCTGGAAGACTATGATAGTAAGATTATTCTTAAGGTACTCAACCTTCCCCTAAATTCCAAAAGGAGGTTTTGTCCTACAATAGACTTGGGATAAGGGACATGTTTCCAAACCATACCTTTATTGACATAGAGAGGTAAAGTAATCAAAGGGAGGTGGAAAATCTTATCACAAGCATCATGCTTTAGGCAAGAAACTTCCTCACTCTTATCGATATTTGAGCACAATGATGGTTGATAATTTTCTTCATATAATAAATCCAAGTGATCAAAGGAAAAATCATCAAATTTCTCAAGGTATGACCGAAAATTATTAGGAGAGCATAGCATCAGGTCATACTTGGGTATCTAAAAAAAACATTGTAATCATGTCATGTCCTTGTTTCCAAATGTCAAATTTATTAGTAACTTCATGAGATAATGGTAAAGGAAACTTTTGGACACAAACCTCAATGTTGTAAATGAGATCCCCATCACATCCAATCACATCCAAATTATGTTTCCTGACATGTATGAACTCTTCCATATTATCAACAAAATCATCATCTTTATTATAGCATGAAGGGGTAAAAACATCCAACACTTCTTCACTTTCCACATCATAAGATAACGAATCATTAAAATTTTGGAAAGGGAGACAATTTGCTTACTTCTTCTTGTGCATGAGCTTCAAGCATTTGGATAACTTCATCAAATGGAAGACTTGCGTCTACACCTTCAACTTTATAAGAAGGAGGGTGTGTCTTGTTCAAAGGTTCCCTTTCTTCTTCCCTCTCTGAATCATAAAAGAAGGAATTATCAAAAAACTAAAAAGGAAAGTGAATAAACTCATCCTCTTCTTCTTGTGTAGGAGGAATAGGCTCGTGGATGGCTTCATCAGAGGGAGGAGCACATATCAATACTTCATCATCGTGTTTGATATCTCCAGGATCTCTCTCTTTAACCATATCTTTGTTATCTTTGGTATAAGCATGAGTAAATTGTTTCCCTTCCTCATGGGATTGGAAAACCTCATTAGGATCCCTCTCCTCAACCTCTTGTTGGTTGATGACTTGTTCCATTCTTTCAAAGATATCAAGGGAAAGTAATCTCTCTAGACTAATGGTATCTAGGGTACCTTTGGGGTCATCAACTTTGGTTCCTAGAGAGAAGATGTGTTTTCTCTTGGACAAAGAGATATTCTCCTCGATTGGCATGGCCATGTAATAGGAATCATCGATTTTTTTTGGCCCATTTTTATTGAGGAGGAACCCTAAATGCACCAAGAGTGCATTGGTATAGAGATACATGAGGTACTTGTCAACAGGATGATGGCTTCTAGGAATCCGATATTGCAATTTCTCAAACCTATCCTAGAATTCCCTGACAGTCTCATTCTCAGTTTGTTTTATATAGTCGAGTCTTTTCAGTAACGTTTGGATATCTTCCAATTTAATACCCCATATTTTGATAAAGGTTTCTTCTAACTGGTCCATAGATGTGATGCTAGCATCAGGGATATTGTCATAAAATTTCCTAGCATTGCCATGAAGAGTGGCAGAGAAAAGTTTCATTGCCAAATCTTCAACATCATCATTGATAGGATGGAGTTGAAAGAAAGCCCAAAAATCACCCATGTGATAGTCGACTCTCTCCCCATCACTACCAGTGAATCTAGGGAGCCATTTCTCCTACTTTGGGGGAATTTTTTGAGGGTATCCTGTGATTTTACTCATTTCTAAAGGTTTGAAGTTTCTCAAGTCCCATTGAGAAGTCATGGTTGGTTTTTTCATTAGTGGAGTCGCCAGATAATTTATTGAAATTATCAAAGGGATGAGGGGATCACCCTCAATGGATTCGCCAGGTAAGCTTTGAAAAGTAAAGGCTTTTGAGGAAAGATTTATCGAGAAGTGTCATCTTTGAGGAGAATTGAATCAATGTTCCTTGACAATGGAACCAAAATTTTATCGCACAATTTGTACTTATTCCAAAGGAAAAGGTTAAGGGAAGGAAAATTAGCATAACATGAGGTTATCCTATCACTGTCACCTCAACGGGATACCTCTTTCTATTTAGGTTTGATGGCCTAAGGGAGATGTCCCCGGTGACCTAGGAGTTTGAGAAGGCAAAGGTTAAAGTGTCTATGAAACGACCCCTTCTCACAAGTCACACTGATCAGAAAGTCCCAAGGTTTTAACCAATGAAGTAATGAACTATTCAGATGTACCTTCCCAGAACAAAGCAACAAGAAAATATGTCCTTTGCAAGCACAACTTGTTGTTAGTACTTCATAAAACCATGGAATTTATCAATAAAAGAAATAGTTGATATATGATGAAGCAAACAAAATTTTATAACAACAATGTTTATAAGATAATAGCTTCATAATAAATGCCTTGAAATGGCTTCACAATGACCAAGAATATTTACTCTATAATAGCAAAGTACTAACATTTGTTAGAAGCTAATTAAGCAGTGTATTAATCAACTTTTCAATTGATTTTAGGTGCTTTTGGTGCTGCAATAGATGGTTGTATCCTACTTTTGTAACAACAACAAGTAGGTTAGTAGATTAGTCTATTCTAGGGTTAGGAATAGTTAGTAGAGAGATTAAGGTAAAAATTTTAAGGGTGGTTTTCATCAATTGTAAGGCTTAGATTAGTGTTTTTAGCGTAAATGGAGTCTCTTTTAGAAGAAACAATATTGAAGGAACAAATTGATAATAAGAGAGCTAGAGACAAAAAGGTTAATGACTAAAGTGTTGGTAGCCCAAGGCTTCAATCACTAGACCTTAGGGTGAAAATTTCCACTAGGAAGTAGGTAACCCTAGGCCCTAGCGGTTTTCCTCCTTCTTTAGATTAAATATGAAGTAGATGACGACTAGATGAAGAAAAAGGTGATAGGGTATTGCAATGGAAAGACCCTCAGCAAAAAAGCTTAAGAAAATCAATTTTCTAGCATAATCTAGTAGGTGAAAGTTATTAAGGCAAGATCAATAACATGTGCTTTAGCCTCCTAGGGTTTTTAAGCTAGAAATTTCATAATCTTAGAATAAATACAAGATAAATACAGCCATAACCATTCAATGAAGAAGAATTGCAGAAAATTTACTTACATTCACCAAGAATTAGCTAGCAATAAGCCTAGTTAAACACTTCCACCAAGAAAAATGCTAAAATACTCCAAAAATAGCCTCCTTCAAGAAGTGCGCACTAAATTTCAGCCAAGAAACCCTAATTAGGGCACAAATTTCATAACTCACTTAAGTGTGAGTGAAATATGATGAAAAATAAGAGTGTTTTCCCCCTTATTTATATAGTTACAATGACCATAATTAAGTAAAAAAGGCTGACATGGCCAGTTTACATGTAATATCCAATTTTTACATAAAAATGACAAGTTAAACCATAAATCAAGAAGAATAGGTGACATCATTCCCCTTTAGGGTTTCATTAGGCCTCTCTAGTGAAACGTTGGCCTCTAGGAGAAAAGTTAGGCCTCTTAAGGCCTCTGGATCAAGCCACACGTGACACTTGGGACATAACTACCTCCAAAGTTTCCATCAAACACTGGTGATGTCAAGGGTCATAGAGGTGACATCATGGGACTTTCAAGGCCAACATCATAGTAGGAGGGAAAGACCCCCCAGGGTCCAGGCCTTCCAGACTGTATCTGGTGGAATGTCCTCCTCTCTCTCTGGTGCAATCCTTTGTCCTATCTATGCCCCTAGTTGGGGTATCAACATCCATCTGGTGGGATTTTATCCCTATAGAGGTATGAACTAATCATCTCCCCATGTGTACCTATTCGTAGGGTGTGGCCCTGCAAAAACAACAAGTATGACCTCCATGGGCTCATAAATCACATAGATCATAGCAATGTCAATCACATCTAATAATCAAGTTATTTAAACATGTGCATAAGACCCCCTTTCCCATACAAGTGCTCAAAGATTTTATGTTATTCTACAAGCTAGTTTTGGAGAGGACGTTAGGAGGTCCTATTGGGATAATTATCATTGGACGTCGGATGTTTCTAGGTGAAGACAAATCTAGGCCATGTAAGTGGATGAGGTGATGAAGGATGTTTGAGCAATAGGTGTAGTGATGATAAGGGAATGTATGGCTTACCTGTGGGTGCCTCTGAAGAGGGTGAGTGCTACCTTGTCATGGATGCAAGTGTTTCCAGTCCCATTCGATTCCTTTTATCTTTTATCCTATTTATTTTTATTTCAAGAGACTAGTTAGGGGACACTACCCTAGCATGGTGACCAGTGCTGACAATGTTACCCACAAGAATTTCACGGAGATGAGAAGGTCAGCTCGTGATGAGACCCCCTTTCTCTTGGTTATGACTCGAAGAGCCACTATCCTGGCGTGGTTACCAGATGAACAGTAGTTTCAAACTGCTACATTCTCATGGACCTAATAGGTTGTCTAGTGATGAGACCCCCTATCCTCCAACTAGGTCTTGATTTTATTATTTTATAGGTCCCTATGTTTCTTGCTAAGAAGCCTTTTATTTATTTCTCGTGGATCCGTGGGCGAAGCATCTAAAGGTTTTTTTCTTTTGTCTTTTATCTTTTGCCAATTACTTTTACCCTCTGGGCCTTTAGCCCTTCTTCCCACAAGGTAAGGTACAACCCTTTGCTAGCTTGGAAAATGAAATGCCCGAACCAATGTAGGGGATGGATGAGAGGGAAAATGATGAAAAGTGATAAGTATGGTGGGAATGGACGATGAACTTTCATGAACCCACCCATTGGAAACTCAAACCCTATGGGAACCAACTTGCTAAGGCATCATGTCATTCCCCCCAGGTGTGGACAAGTGGAAATGCATAAGGTCCAAGCACACGTCAGAAGTAAAAAGAATTAAATGCACATATTCAAATGTTTTGACAATCAGAGTGACACGTACCATGATACCCAGACTCATTACCTCATGGAGCAATACCCACTGTTGTTGAAGGACCAGGCTGATGGGATGGATGTTGTTGTTGTTGACAAGGTGGAGACACTGAAGAAGAAATATGGACCCTCTAGGGCCAAGCTCAAGTCAATATGTCTCTCGGTACTCCATGTCTAGGACCTGTGGGCCTCGAGACATAATATCCTTAGTTATCCCTAGGCTAGGGGATAACAGACCTATCCAATAAAACTTCCCAGGGTGCTGCAAAAACTTGTTGTCATAAAGAAAAACTAAGTCTCATGTATGAACTTTTTATGTTTAATGTGCCTATCATGCCATTCTTTCTCACGTGATTTTTGAACTTGTTGATGGAAACCTGTGACAAACGATTCCTCTTCCAACTCTACTAGCTCTGACAATCTCTTCTCTAGTGTGCTAGAATATGTAAGCTCTGTCAGCACAAAAATGAACAGACTTGGTACTATGAATTCCATAGGAATAACAACTTCTTTTCCATACACTATTTTGAATGGGGTTTATCCTGTTAAATTACTACTTGTAGTCCTATACACCCATAATACTTCTAGAATACTCAAGTCCCAGTCGTCAAGACTTACATTACACACCTTTGTCAATGTGTGTTCTAGTATCTTATTGAATGCTTCCACTATTCCATTTTCCCGAGGATGATAAAGGGTTCTCTTCTGATGATAAATTTGAAACTCATCTATCAATGCTACAATCGTCCTATTCCAAATATGAGTTACTTGATCACTCATAAGTATTATGGGGCATCCAAACCTTGTCACCACGTTTTCAAACAAAAATCATGCATCTATCTGTGTGTTGCAATCACTTACTGGATCTTCTTTAGCCCATCTGGTCAAATAATCTGTCGCAATAATGATGTATCTGGCTATTTGATCTCTTTTTTGGTGGATTGATCGGCTCAATAAAGTCCACTTCCCATTTATCAAAATCATGTAATGTCACTTGTGGTACCAAGGGAATCTCATCTCTACTAGAATGCTTCCCAATTCTTTGGCAAACATCACAAGTATTACAAAATTCCTTAGCATCCTTATGAAGGGTAGGCCACCATAATCCTATGCAAAAAATATTTTGAGTTATTTATTTTCTTGCGTAATGACTTCCTGCAACCCCTTCATGTGCCTATAGTAATATCATATGTATTTCACGTTCTAATACACATCGTCATGGAATTCCATCTGCATCTAACTTGTACAAATTTCCTGCTATGAGTTGATATTTTGCAACCTTCACTACTAAATGCTTCTTTTATGTAACTGTAAAATCAGGTGGGGTTACTCTTGTGCTCAAGAAATGAACTATTTATGAAAAATAGTCATCAACCATTAGTACTAAAAGTAATTTATGCAGGAGCATCACTCCCAAGCCAGCCATGCGCCAGCCAGCCAGCCCACTTAGCGCATTCAAAGAACACATTCAAGGAAGAGAGGCACCATTCCTCTCACATTTTGAATTTGATTTCAATGTAATTAATGTATGTAAGGCTGTGGAGCCATAGAGCCATGCCTTTGAGTAGGCGTTAGATTAAAGATAGCCTTAAATGGTTGTAAGGCTAGGATCTAGCTCCAATCTGGACTAGACAGCCATTAATTGTAAATTCAATGTAATTGAATAAAGTAGGTAGCTTGGAGGGAAGAGCTCGAAGAGCCACCTCATGTAAAAGATATTGGATCTTATTTTGAGTTAGTGATTAGCGAGTAAGTAGTGTAGAGATAGAGATAGGAGAGTTCTGTGTAATAGAGAGGAGAGAAGGAGATGAGACTCTGTCAAGTTCTGAGCTCAAGAACACATTGTAAAAAGAGGCATTTCATATTAATATAAACAACAGTTTTTCCTGCATATTATTCTATGGTTGCATGAATGTCTCTGTGTGTGTTCATTATATGTTGTAGATGTGTTTTAGTATGCATTTGAAGGGATAGATAGGTTCTTCTATCTGTTGGGTTCTTTGATTTCAAGTTTGGGGATCTTTGAGGCTTCATGCCAAGAGGGCGTGACAGAACACTGCGGGTTCTGAAAGCTAGTGCACTTCCAATTCTGTGGAATTTGGACAAAGACGTTCTAGGAGGGTACACCAGCTGAAGTATTAGACTTAAAGGAGAATCCTGAAGGTTTTTGAACACCTTGGAGGTGGGACTGTACAGAAGAGGCCATAGGACAGACAGAAATTCTGAGGAATTCTATGGAAGCTCTGCCAGGAGGGCATTGAAAAAGTGCAGATAATGCACAGGAGAACTATGTTTGAGTTCAGAGAGGAAGACAAAACCACTGTAGGTTTTTTAGAGCTCCGCCAGGAGGGCATTTGAGCAAGTGCATAGAGTGCACAGGAGAAGAACTCTATCTTGAGTTCAGTGAGAATACAGAGTTACTGAAGACTCTGGAGAACTCTGCCAGAAGGCATCGATTTGGTGTAGGAGTGCATAGAAAGGACTCTTTTGATTTCTATAACAGGAGAAGTGTCAAGAAGAAGACCTTCACAGGGTTTTTGAACACCCTGCAGGCTCAACAAGGAGTTCTTGAGCATAAGTTGCCAAGAGGGGGAATTATATCCCTTCAAGGAGAGAAAGGGACAGAGACCTTAGAGGTCTGATCAACAGAGAAGCTCAGGACAGATAGCACTTTTAGGTGTGCAAAGACCCTGTAGGAATTACAAAGGTCGAGGAAACCTTTCAAGGTTTCAGAGAAGAGAATCTCAGGAGGAAAAGTGCCTTTGAGCACAGGAGCGACAACTACAAGGAGTGCAGAGGTTGAAGAATCCTTTGAGGATTCAAAGAGAACAAATCTCAGGAGGGAGAGTGCTTTTATGCACAGAGACATAGCTGAAAGGAATTGCAGAGGCCGAGATAACTGTTGGATCATTTGAGCCCGAGAAAGCTCAGGAGGAGGAGCGTCTTCAAGAACGCAGACAAAATCTGTGAGTGCGGGCTTTGTAACAGAAACAAAGGGCCGAGACCTTTGATACCTGCATGAAAAAAAAATCTTCCAAGGAGGAGGAAGAAGCGCAGGATCAAAGAAAAGTATAGTTGTCGTTGATTCGGGTGCTGGGAAGAGATCTAGATCGTTGGAGTTTTACATCCAGGAGCAGCAAAAAAATGCACAAGAAGGAGAGCGGATCTGGTCCATCAGATCTAGGCACAGATAACCAATAGCCATCGGATCTAGGAGAAGTTGCATGAGGTTTAACCCTCATATGCAAAGGAGAGGACTCGGCGAAAGTCCTGAAAATATTAATTCGGCATTTCGGAGTTCGGGAGATACAGAGGGAAAGAATTGGAGCTCTTGACCCATGAAATCCCAAGGTAATCAAGACCGTCCATTGGGAGGACACGTGGTAGAAATACAGAATCCCATCATGGTTTCAGAAATCGAGAGTCCGAGAGGCAAGGGTCGTAAGATAGGAAGTCCCAACTCACGAGACTTTAAAGACGATCAAAGCCATCCATCTGAGGAGGACATGTGTCACAAGATCCTTGTATCTCAGGTGAACATGTGGCACGTGTGATAGGTGGGTCACATGGTCGACAGGTGGCATAACAGCATATGCCAAGGGAAGATGGAGGAGGTGACAGGTAGAAGACACGTGTCATCTTGGGAAGGAGTCAACCTGTCGTTGACCATTGCATCTCATGGATTCGCAGAAGAGAAGCACAAAGGTTTGACATTCCAACTTGCAAAGTTGTGAGTTGCGAAGGGTATTGAAGTTAGGCTCTAGCCGGTGGTTGCTTGAAGAAGCACTAAGGAGAAGGGAACCATACCCGTCTCACAATCTCGGTTATCGGCAGATTGGAGAAGGAGGAGTCAAGAGTTTCAACTTGCGAACTCGGGAGTTTGAGAAAGGCGCTTGTGTTAAGGCATTTCTCAGAGCACTCTGGTCACTCAGAGAAAGGGGAAGCATGTGCCTAGTGCTCATTCGCACAGTTGGAGTTTCTGAAAGCCTGTGGATCGGGTTCGTTGGGTCTCGAGGAAGGCCAAAAGGACCATTTTGGTTATGTGGATCCGATAGGAAAAACGATCCTGTAGCGGATCTTGACTTGAGGATCGGGGGTCTGCGTCAAAGTGGTATCAGAGCTTGACTATGTTTGTATATTTCAGGCAGAGGGAGCAGGAAGGAAATACTCTGATACACATCAGTGGTGTTATCAGAGGTAGCTTGCAGAGACAGGTAGGAGAAGGCAGAGAATTGGAAACTCTGTGGTGATTGTTTGTAGGTATGTAGCAATCAAATATAGTCAAGAGGACTGTGAGGAGAGGCTGGAAGCACTCAGGATTGTAGAGTGACAACAACAGGTTTTCCAGGAGGGTAGACAGAAGGAAGCAAGATGGCTATTGAAGGCCATGCACGTGGTGGAAAGAATAACCACCAGCAGCAGGAAAACGTTGCGAGAGACAAAGAACTCGCCAAGATCAGAGTGAGGATGGAAATTCTGGCGTTGCAGATGCAGCAGAATGCTAGGTCAAGATGGGTGTATGAATGGCCCATGAAGACAAAAGAAAAATGGCCGGTCAAGAAATTGGTGGCCAAAATACAGCAGAGGCTATTAAAGGGATGGTTGAGGCATGCTGAAAACCTCAACGGACCAGAGGAGGAGATGGTTCGGGTATGTGAACCAGAAGTTGGGAGAAATCTCAGTGATGAGGATGAACTGAGATCAGATGAAGATCTCAGAGACTTCCATGTGTGCAGAGACTTCCAAGAGGGTAGAAAAGAAATTCCCAATTGCCAGGAGGGCAATGAAATGAGGTCACTACGAGATCTCATAAACTATCAACAGGATAGCAAGGGAATTTTACATTGCCAAGAGGGCAATGAGATGAGATCACTGCGAGATCTCATAGACTGCCAAGCGGGCAGTGAGGAAATTTAAGATTGCTAGTTGGGCAATGAGATGAGATCCGAGGATCGCATAGACTACCAAGAGGGCAGTAGAGAAGAAATCCCATATTGCTAGGAGGGAAAGGGAGAGCAGATGAGCTCAGAGTTGAGTTCATATCAGCAAGGAAAGCTAACAGAGAAGGAGGATCAGAGTAATCTTCTGATGATTGGAGGAATTCAAATATTCCTGCCAAGTAGCCCAGTTGAGGCGAGAGTTTGTGTTGTCGAAGTAGTAGCAATAGAAAGACAACTAGAAGAGACTATCAGAGAAATGGAGCAGATAGCATAAGCTGCCCAAGCGGAGGAAAATGAGCATTATGAGGAATGGCTCAATGTTTTCTGCCCAAAAGATGGAAAGGAGACAGTTGCAGCACTGAAGCTGACAATAGAAGAAAAGCAAGTAGATGAAGTACTCACTCCATGGGAGAAGGAGTTGGAGATGCTGGAGGATTGGTTGAACCATCCAGAGCCAGTGGATGACTGCCATGCACAGACAGTCAAGAAGATGATGCAAGATGAGCATTCCGAGGAATTTCTCATAAATTTTAGCCAGGGAGCTGAACGGATGATGATCACTGCAGTACCAAGGTATGCAATGAAAGATGAAGGGAAATTCCAAGCTGAGAAGAAGTTGGAAGGAGTTGGGCTTGAGCCAACACAGGGAGAGATGGCAGAAGCAAAGCTGCCACAGGAAGAGGCTGAACAACAAGTCAGTCAAGAGAAGACTGCGGAGCTGAAGTCTGCAGTAGAGTGGACACTTAGTGCCACAAAGGGAGAAATGACATTCAAGCTATCAAAGGGAAAATCTGAGCAGCAGCTCAGTAATGAGACTACAGAATTGGAGTCTGCAGCGAAGTGGAAACTCAATGCCACAAGAGATGGAGAAGATGACATGGAATATCATGATGCTCTACCCATTTGCAGAAAGAAATTGTAGCAGAGGAGATTGCATGAATAGAGCCAACCATTGCAGCAGTTGGACCAGATGATAGAGGACATCAGGAGGTTGATGCTCAGATCAGTAGAAGAGGTCAGCAAGGAGAGGTTGAGCAGAAGAGGGTATACCATAGCAGCAGAGTAGCGGAAGCAGCAGCAACAACACAGAGGAGAAGAGAAACAACTCCAAAGAGTTGTTTGGGATCCAGGTGGATTTCAACAGCCGAGGTGGAGAGCTCATGAGCAGGAGCTCATGAATTTTTTTCAGCAGAGGAGTATGATGCAGGAGCATCGCTCCCAAGCCAGCCATGCACCATCCATCTATCCCACTTAGTGCATTCAAAGCACGCATTCAAGGAAGAGAGGCACCATTCCTCTCACATTTTGAATTTGATTTCAATGTAATTAATGTATGTAAGGTCGTGGATCCATAGAGCCATGCCTTTGAGTAGGCATTAGATTAAAGAGAGCCTTAAATGGTTGTAAGGATGGGATCTAGCTCCAATTTGGACTAGACAACCATTAATTGTAAATTCAATGTAATTGAATAAAGTAGGTAGCTTGGAGGGAAGAGCTCGAAGAGCCCCCTCATGTAAAAGATCTTGGATATTATTTTGAGTTAGTGATTAGAGAGTAAGTAGCGTAGAGATAGAGATAGGAGAGTTCTGCGTGAATAGAGAGGAGATAAGGAGATGAAACTCTGTCAAAGTCTGATCTCAAGAACACATTGTAAAAAGAGGCATTTCATATTAATATAAACAACAGTTTTTCCTGCATATCATTCCGTGGTTTCATGAATGTCTTTATGTGTGTTCATAATATGTTGTATATGTGTGTTAGTATGCATTTACAGGGATAGATAGGTTCTGCTATCTGTTGGGTTCCTTGATTTTAGGTTTGGGGATCTTTGAGGCTTCATGCCAAGAGGGCGTGATAGAACACTGTGGGTTATGAAAGCTAGTGCATAGAGTGCACTTCCAATTCTGCGAAATTTGGACAAAGATGTGCCAGGAGGGTACACCAACTAAAGTATTAGACTCGGGGGAGAATCCTCAAGGTTGTTGAACACCTTGGAGGTAGGACTGTGCAGAAGAGGCCACAGGACAGACATAAATTCTGAGGAATTATGTGGAAGCTCTGCCAGGAGGGCATTGAGAAAGTGCAGATACTGCATAGGAGAACTTTGTTTGAGTTCATAGAGGAATACCAAACCACTGCAGGTTTTGTAGAGCTCTGTCAGGAGGGCATTTGAGCAAGTGCATAGAGTGCACAGGAGAAGAACTCTATCTTGAGTTCAGTGAGAAGACAGAGTTACTGAAGACTCTGGAGAACTTTTCCAGGAGGCATCGAGTTGGTGCAGGAGTGCACAGAAAGGACTCTTTTGAGTTCTGTAACAGGAGAAGTTTCAATAAGAAGACCTTCACAGGGTTGTTGAACACCCTGCAGGCTCAACAAGGAGTGCTTGAGCATACGTTGCCACGAGGGGCACTTATATCCCTTCAAGGAGAGAAAGGGACAGAGACCTTAGAGGTATGAGAAACAGAGAATCTTAGGACAGATAACACTTTCGTGTGTGTAGAGACCCTATAGGAATTACAGAGGTCGAGCAAACCTTTCAAGGTTTCAGAGAAGAGAAGATCAGGAGGAAAAGTGCCTTTGAGCACATGAGTGATAGATGCAAGGAGTGAAGAGCTCAAATAATCCTTCAAGGATTCAAAGAGAACAAAGCTCACGAGGGAGAGTGATTTTATGCACAGAGCCATAGCTGCAAGGAATCGCAGAGGCTGAGATAACCCTTAGAGCGTTTGAGTCTGAGAAAGCTAAAGAGGAGGAGTGTCTTCAAGAATGCAGACAGAAGCCATGAGCGTAGGCTTCGTAACAGAAACAAAGGGAAGAGACCTTTGATACCTGCATGAAAAAAAAATCTTCCAAGGAGGAGGAAGAAGCACAGGATCAAAGAAAAGTACAACTATCGTTGATTCGGGCACTAGGAAGAGATCTGGATCATTGGATTTTTACGTCCAGGAGCAACAGAAAAGCACACAAGCAGGAGAACAGATCTGGGCCATCAGATCTGGGCACAGATAACTGATAGCCATCAGATCTAGGAGAAGTTGCATGAGGTTTAACCCTCATATGCAAAGGAGAGGACTCGACAAAAGTCCTGAAAAGCTTAATTCAACATTCCAAAGTTTGGGAGATACAGAGGGAAATAATTGGAGCTCTTGACCCATGAAATCTCGAGGGAATCAGGACCGTCCATTGGGAGGACACGTGGCAGAAATATGGAAGCCCATCGTGGTTTTGGACATCGGGAGTCTGAGAAGCAAGGGCCGTGAGATAGGAAGTCTCGACTCACGAGAGTCCGAAGACGATCATGTGTCACAAGATCTTCATATCTCGGGAAAACATGTGGCATGTGTGATAGGTGGGTCACATGGTCGACAGGTGGTGTAACAACATATGCCAAGGGAAGATAGAGGAGGTGACAGGTAGAAGACACGCGTCATCTTGAGAAGGAGTCAACCTATCGTTGACCATTGCGTCTCATGGATTCATGGAAGAGAAGCACAAAGGTTTGACGTTCCAAATTGCGAAGTTGCGAGTTGCGAAGGGAATTGAAGTTAGGCTCTAGCTGGTGGTCGCTTGAAGAATCATTAAGGAGAAGGGAACCATAACCATATCGCAATCTCGGTTATCGGAGGATTGGAGAAGGAGGAGTCGAGAGCTTAGACTTGCGAACTTGCGAGATCACGAGTTTGAGAAAGGTTCTTGTGTTAACGCATTTCTTAGAGTGTTGTGGTCACTCGGAGAAAGGGAAAGATCGTGCCTAGTGTGCATTCGCATAGTTGGAGTTTCTGAAAGAAATGTGGATCGGGTTCGTTGGGTCTCAAGGAAGGCTGAAAGGACCATTTTGGTTCTGCGGATCCGATAGGAAAAATGATCCTGTAGCGGATCTTGACCCGAGGGTCGGGGGTCTGCGTCAGTAAGGGTGTATAGGGTAAGTTGTCATCCAGGTTTCTTGCATCTTCCTTTGATAGTAAGTGTGATAGGTGATCAAGTCCTGAATTAAATTTCCTTGGTTTCACAATTACTTCAAAATCATGTTCCTGAAAAAATAATAGCCATCTGCATATTCTTTCTCCCATCACTGACTTATTGACCAAATATCTTAGCGTAGAATGGTTTGTGTACATATTAAAGTGTGAACCCAACAAGTAATATCTAAACTTTTGCAATGCATACACCATTGTTAATCCTTCACGTTTTGTAGTCATATAGTTATGTTCTGTAGTTGACAACTTCCTACTTGCAAATGAAATGGGATGATCTATATCTCCTTCTCCATGATGAGCTAATGTTGCACCTAAAGCTATATATGACACATCCACATGAACATGAAACTCCTTCTTCCAATCTGGAAATATCAAAATCGATGCGGTAACCAATTTTTTCTTTAAATTATATAAACCTTCCTTACATTCCTCACTCCATTGAAACACATTCTCCTTCTTTAGAAATCTTTTCGTCGGGGTTGTAATCTACGCATATCATTTAATGAACTTCCTGTAGTACCCTGTATCTCCCAACCTTTCTCATAATTGTCGCACTGAAGTCATTGGTGGTAAATCAACAATCACAATAATATTCATGAGATCTACCAATAGTCCTTTCTTACACACTACATGGCTCAATAAGATACCAAACAACGCACAAAAAATGCACTTCTTTAAATTCAAAAATATATGAAATTGCCTACACCTATCCAACATCAAGCACAAAATCTCAATATGATCTTTCAACAAGATAAACATTGTCCAGTCATCTAAGTATACTTCTAAGAACTTATGGATGAATTATTTAAATGCTGCTACAACCACTCTAGAGAATACTACTGGTGCATTCTCCAATCCAAAAGGCATTATTGTGTATTGGTAACACCCCCATTCTGTCACAAATTTAGTCTTATATCTATATTCCTACACAATGTTGATCTGATTATATCCTGAAAATCCATCAATGAATGAATATGATTTCTTCCCTCTTTCATTCTCCAACACTTCATCTGTAAATGGTGTAGGAAATGGATCATGTAAGATGACATCATTTAACGTCCTCAAATCTACACAAATTCTGATCTCTCTCATATTCTTATCCCAAACCACCATTGGATTAATCCACTCGTATTCTGCAACAGGTTCAATAATTCCAGCTTCTAACATCCTGTCTATCTCTGCTTTCACCTTTTGCTTATACACTGGGTTCAGTGTGTATGGTCTCTGCTTCACTAGCTTAGAATCTGGCTTCGAGGGGATATTAATCTCTCCTAAATCCCCGATGATCCCTTTCATCTCTGAAAAACTAATCAGAAACAGATTTTGATACTCATGTAGAAGTCCACCATCTTCTCCACGGTCTCGTCATTCCAATAGTCTCCTATGTTCGCAAATTTGGGCTTATCTTATGTATCGATGTTTACTTTGCATGTTCTCAATGGATTTTCATATACAACTAATTCAAGATGTGGTCCTTCTACTGTGTGTTGTCCTTCAATTTATGGTATTTGCACATTTCTAGCATCTTTGTCCTCCTCTTGGTCTTCTTTAACAACATTATAAAAACACAAAAATGTTTCAGCTATCGCAAAATATCTATGCGCACTACATGCATGTACTAGTTCTATCGATTCTTCTGATGAAAAAAACTTGTTCTTGATGAAGTGCAAAGCTGAGTCAATCAAAGGAGCATCATCTTCAAAACTAAAAGTTACCTTAAAATTTTGATTCAATTCCTCCCAATTTGCAGTTTCTCTTCGCACTTCCAATTCCAAGTACCAATTCTTCGAGATTGTTTCCAAGGTGTTTACAAACAAGTGTGTCCATTATTTCCTGGGTACTTTATTCCATGTCGCAATACACTATGTAACATTCTCCATCGGGTAGCTCAATCCTGTATACTTTTTCATACCATTCTATTATTCCATCCTTATGCGTAGCCCACCATATTGTCGGGGTCTCTTTCAACATGACATCCAAAGATAATAATCTTTGCTAATTTGATATTTTCAATTCAAATTCTCTTATAAAAGAAACTAACTCAATTAGTATGTCATACCTTGGGGGATCACATACCTCAGTTCCAATCCATCACAACACACAAGTAATCCGAGCACATTTCCGCATGGACACTTCGTGCAATCTCTGTTGCCAATTCTCCAAATATTTTCCTAAATATGACACAGATGAACTAATACTTCTCCAGATAAGTACATTATCAATTGTAGTATTCACATAATCATCCATCCGCCTAGTCATGTTATATAGTTTGTCGATCTCTTTTTCCTTTACTGGTTCTACATATCTTCTTCCTTCACTAGTAACCAATGGTGGAGTAACCTTTGAGTCTTCTACTTTGAGTACCATCTGTCTCTTTTTTAGTTCAATGATAGTCTAGTTGTCAAAGGACCAATCAAGTCCAAGGAGTGTTGTGTAACGAGTGCTTCCATCTACTATCTCGATCACTTCGAAATCGGCCACATTGTGCACTCCATCAATGTTAACTATTACCCCTGTCAACCTTCCAATTGGGAAAATCTTATGTTAGTTTTCTGATCTCAATTGAATGGGAGACTAGATCAACTTCGGCTTACCCATCATTTTACAAGTCTTCCTTGAGATGGAATTCACATCGGAGCCTAGATCCAAATAATATTCTCCATGTTGTAGTTTCCTATCTACACATTGAGTCGAAACTCCCTATTTGTTCTCTTCTTGCTATGCACCTAGTTTATTGCTCAGTGTGTGATAGGTATCTCTTTCTCTTGAGTGAAACAGTCAATCATTCCACTCAGAATATTCAAAGTAGACTCATATTTCATTAACTCTAAACAAATTTTCAGAAAAAACTATTCAAAGTGCTTACCTTGTCAACTTGCCTTTATGAATGGCCATAGACTAGTGGCATATCATACACTAGTGGTCTATGATACAAAGATGGCGCAGTCAAAGTCGAGGATATTCATTATGTTCCTATCACTTATTTCCTTGCTTGCATATATGTCTCTTTCTCCTTTCTAGGGTCAAAACATAGTTACCAACTTAACGAGAACTTTACAGAACTCTCGTTTTTGGGGGGGGTCAAGTTTTTTACCCCGTTTTTAAAAATGGTGCTACCGGTAACACCCCCCTCCCTTTTTAGGTGGTTTTTTGATATTTTAAATTTTCTGATACATAAGGTTTCCACTTTTTTGTTTTTAAATGTTTGTTTTTAAATGTTTGTTTTTTCATTTATTTTCAAATTGTTCAGATTTTTTGTTTTTTATTTTTTTCTCAACAGTATTTTTTCATCTATTTTCAAACTTTTCTATTTTTATTTTATTTGTATTTGTATTCAGTGATGTTTTTAATCATATTTTCATGCTCAATCCAATGTTAAAAATGTTGTACACCATTTTTTTTTTTTAAATTAAGATTTTTCATGTAGTTATGTGTCATTGATTAAATTA
>ML777254.1:1201342-1212484 GCA_009831015.1 Picea engelmannii
TTATGATGACTTTCCCTTTTCTCTTTATTTAATTTTTAATGTAAATTTAAGAAAGAAAAAAAAAACTAGTAAATAAATTTTCAAGTGACCATTTAGGATCTAATTTTGGTTTTTTTATTCGTGTAGTGATTTGTTGTCAAGGCTAGGGTTTGAATTAGGTCGTAATTAGCTGTAATTTTAGCGTTTAGAAAAAACATTTTTCTTTAGGTACATCATCTGTTTATTTAGGTGTTGATTTTAAGGTTTTTCTAAGCAACTATTTTATGTTTTAAGGCCATGCTTGAAAAAAGTTGTAATTTTGACGCAATAAAAAAAAATGGTGTTATCGATAGCACCATGTTTTGATTTGTGAGTTGATTTTAGAGTTTTTTTGAGAAACCATTTTATCGTTTAAGCCCATGCTTGAAAAAAGTTGTAATTTTAACCCGGTTACAAAAAATGGTGCTACCGGTAGCACCACTTTTTGATTTGGGGGTTGATTTTAAAGTTTGTTTGAGAAGCCATTTGATCCTTTAAGTCCATGCTTGAAAAAAAATGTAATTTTGACCCGGTTACAAAAAATGGTGCTACCGGTAGCACCACTTTTTTATTTAGGGGTTGATTTTCATGTTTTTTATGCAAAAATATGGGTTTTAAGGGCTAGAGTTCTCATTTTGAGGTCACATTTCTCATTAAGTTCGTAGCTATGTTTCAAACAATGGTTGAGCCTTTGTTGCTTTCCTTAGCCATCGGTGGATCCTATTTCCTTGATTCGTCGCATCATCTTTGGTTCTAGTTCCTCCACACGTAACTGTTGCTATCTTAGGTTGTTCGTCACGTGCCTCTGCTACTATCATCTATACATTTGCATTCATCTTTTATTTCCATTTCACGATCAACTATGGACAATCCTTCGTCGCATGGTCTAGCTGTCTGCAATACGTGCATGTTGAGTAGGGATTCAAACAGTGTCATGCTAAATGTCTAGGCTAATTACAATTATAACATATAATTGGTCCTCTAACTTTGTCAAATCCTCCTCTACCACGAATTTTGAACCCTCCTATTCCTGATTGATTATAACATCTTGAATTATTATACTACAGTGCTCCTCCTTTAGATTCTTCTTCCTGGACTCTGTATGCATCTATAGTACGCTCTCTCATCAAATAAAATGTGTGACAATCCTTCTCTTCATGTCTGATAGACTTGCAAAAGTTGAAAAATGGATTTCTTGCAGTACTCTGTTATTTTTGCATCAATGGTCAATTATGAGGGTGGTGACCCATGATCTTACAAATCTCCAACGATACTCCTAATGGATTCATAGCTCATGTATTCAAATACTTCTAAAAAGTTGGGCATTCATTCTTATGGTGTCCTTTTGTTCTACATGTGATGCACCAGACCTCCTCGCGCTTTTCTTTTCCTTTTGCAAGTTATTGCAACTAAATAGTTAGTGTTTCTAACTATGACTATACTTGAGCCATCCATATGCCATTTTATCTGACTGGGGATGCTTCTAATTTCGTAGCAATTTATAAGGCTTTTGACTACGACACGATCTTTTGTTGCGTCAAATGGCAGTGTATATGCGGCAACAATCCTGCAATAAACCACTCTTTATGTTTTTCATCTGGAATTTGTAATGTCAACCTATCCTTCATTATCTTAAATATTTAATGATATTCCTACACTGATTGATTTACTATTGTATTTATCTACTTAATATTTGTAATGCACTGCAACTTGGATTTAGGTTTCTGGAACTCTTTTAATAGAGATTGTCTTACCTCTGCCAATGTTCTAGTTTGTCCCATAGTTGTCGTAGTATGATATTTCATGTACCATAATAATGTGTGATCTCTAAATTTTGTTTCCAACTGCACAATCTTTGCATCATCATCTTGGACGTTCTTCATAGTCCAGATTGTCTCACAAATAAACAAATGTTTTTTCTAGATCCTTTATCCCCACTCCATGGAAGACATGCATTCTTAAAGTAGGATATAATCTTGCCAACGTGTTTTTCATGGTATTCTTTCCTGATAACACTAACTGATTCTGACTCAGAATACTACTACTCTGACTACTTTTATTACTATATTTACTTACTTCACTAACTAAAATTGACAAAGCATCAGATCTTACCTCAAATCTTGGCGACACACACAGGGTCATGGGTTTGACGCAGAGTCTGATCTGAGCGATATATTATTCTACTGGACTGAGATGATGAATATTTTCTTCTATACATGGAATTCCTTCAATCTTGGGTATTACACCAATATCTCTTTCCTCAATCTTGCTATGCTACCCCTCTCTCTCAACCACAATCCTCTTCTTGTTTAGTATAAATATCTTAACACTGTTCAATACTCCAATCTCTTTGTTCGTCATAGACTCTTCTTCTCTTGGCATCCTCATCCCATCCATTCCTCATTCCTTCTCTGCATCCCTCTTTACACTCAAACCATCCCCTGTTCATCCCCCAATCCCCCTTATTGTGAAAATGTGCTTAGCAATTATATTCCATTTTCATAACTCCCTTATCACATAATAACATCTTAATCCAAGTAGATAGTGACTTCAGGTATCTTCCATGTGGTCCCTTAAATAATCCCCTTTCAACAACGCTATATGACTGAGTACAGTGTATGGAAAATTCAGTAACGTAACCTCCCAACACACTTTTTAGACAATAATCTATTGTGCATGATACCTGATTGCTTATAGTATTGAATTTCCTAATTAAATCAGGAGTCAAATTTATTATAACAATAGTATGAAATCTTCCCATCTGTTCAATTAATATTTGGATCCACTTTGCTAAAATATTAAAACAATCATCAAAGAAAATTTCATGCAAATATGTAAACACATACATTTGTAGCCATTTCTATGCATTGATCTGTGGATTCTTATTTTGATCTACAACAAAATTGATCTCCTTCATTTCCAACCATTGTCCAATCTCCTCCTTAGTAGGCCTCCACATCCCCCTCAATTGTATATATCGGTCCCAACAACAAAAACATGTGTTGGCTAACAGTGGGTAGGCCTGAGGTTCAACATTATTTCACCAACAAATCCCAAGATATTGGCTCTTTCGACATCACCCTCAAGCCGGTGAAGTCTCACCCGAGGTACCTATGGGTACTGCAGGAACTAGACTTCTGCAGTCATGAAGAGAATGAATACCATTCTAACATTCATTCTCACTTAACATTTATTCAACATGCAACATACCCTGTGCATGAAACCATAACAACATAAAAACACATGACATATTCATATTACTTAATCATTCAATACATGTAGAGAACCATCATATGACGTATTCATATTACCCATCTATGCATTACATGTGTGCCATAAACAGAACATAAAAGAAACACATCACAACATACATCATGACACATATATTTAATGTGGTTCACCCCAAAATGGGCTACATCCACAATGGTTGGCTTCTTATATTATTCATGTTCAATCCTTACAACAGGTGTGCACTGCGCTCATATAAGACACATCAGTTCTATCCCAAAATTCCCTAGTTGTTCGTACATACAGTGCACACTTAGATCATTCTCCAATCATCTCCTGAAATATACTCATATCATTCGCTCATACTCTCACTCTTATGATTTCACTCACAACTTAACGCTCTTCTGATAGCTCGCTACCCGATTCCCATTTTCTATCCAAAATCCATACATATTTATACATTGATATTAAGGCTTGGCCCATTACAAAATGTACCAAACGGTCTAACTACTACTAACTAACTTTCACCTTCTGTGTGTTGGCTCCTGAATATGTGCTAACTTTCTTCCATGTGTGATGCTCCTTTGCTGACTTGTCACACGGTTTTCTTCTGTGTGATTCCCAAAACGTACCCAAAATGTCATGCTCCAACACCCTAGTTGTTATCACTGAACAATTTTACAATGAAATTATGCCAGAAAATTATAATAGCAGAAACAACAAGATCTGAGATAAATCATCCATGCACTTGAGGCAAAAAAAAATATATTTTGTAAATGTGAAATTCAAAATTTTTCTGAAGGAAAAATCAACCTTCTCCACATCAACAAAATCACCAAAACTGAGGACAACCTAGTCCTCTTCTGTAAAACACAAACTCAGTAAATTGCCCATAAAAATTATCTCTCCACAAATCTACTGCAACCAACTATATGGCTTATTGACGTTAAATGTACGGCTACTGAAGTCAGTGGTATAGACTATTGTACTTACCCAGAAATTTCACATGTGCATATTGTACCTTCTCTTGCACACGTGCATCCTGTCACATGTGTGACTGTATGGGATTTTTGTACAATTATGTTCACACATGCAACACGTATTATTCACACATGTGCCCTACTCCACACGTACGACTATACTCTTTCTCCCACACATGTGCCTTTTTCTCCTATATTCCTCACACGTGTGGCATCTCTTGGCTAGAAAATAAGCCCTCCTTGGTTGAACCATAAACAAAAAATCCTTCAAGAAACCCTAGGCCAGATTTGCCACAATTGCAAAATTTCCCTTGCTGAAACTTTCCAAGATCCTAGCACAAGTGCACTCTCACTTATGATAACTTCATAATGACACAATGATATTTGTCACAATCTCTCTCCTCCTTATATAGGAATCTTATGAATGAGTTTAGGAACCACTTCTAAACTCAATAACTAATTAGAATATTTTATTCCTCTTTGTGGGTCTGACACCCCTACATAAGCCCACAAAACCCATCACCAAGTCCATGAGGCCCTAGCCTCATCCCAAAGGCGATTTCATTGAAATGAAAGAGTAATTTGGTGCCAACAAATATTCCCACATGCCTGACACCATGGCCTCTTGTGGGAATGCCTCCCGGTGCTACAAAATCATCAACACTCCCTCTTAGAGAGGGAGGCATTCCATCCTCCATCACCAGGAAGTGTTTATGTTTTCCATACCGGATCTCCTACCAAAATTTCACTCCAATTATCTTGACTAGTTTCTCCCTCTGTCATCGAAGAAAATCCTTCTCTCTATTCCTCTTGACTGGTTGTTCCCTTGGTCATTGAAGAAAATCCTACTATTCAATCCTCCTGATTGGCTTCTCCCTCAGTAACTAAAGAAAATCTTGATGTAACAAATGGGTCCTCCATGGAAGATACACGTATATTCGAAGCCTCCTTCTTTAGAGCCTCATGTATAGCCTCCTAAACCCATGACACCTTCTTGGAATATTACTCTCTTCCACCTCTACCTGAAGGTAGAGTTCCTATGGATGAGTGATACTCCCTCTGGGCTTGTCAAATCCCTCTAAAGTCCAACTTTCCTTTAATAGTCTTGGGAGGTTTCTCCTCCCCACTGGATCCTAAGGGATGACTCCCTCTGATCATGTACCACCGATGGAGCTACCTTCTCCTCTTCATCTATATCTTTGCTACTATTGGCCATAGCTCGCATAGGCTAGCCCCTCAAACTATATAGGTTTCCCTCGCTAACTCCAAGAACCACTCTTGATCTAAAGCTAGATCTTGTTGGAATAAATAATACTTTCCCATATCGAAACAATAAATGGCAGCCCTTCTTCTCAATCTTCGAGACTGACAGTACACTCCTCCTGAGTTATGGCACCCACAACACATTTGACACCCTCAACACTTCTCCTGACTCAAATAAGAATGATATTGTACCAGATCCTCATACTGGATGCTTGGTTTCGATACCAAGATCTGCACACAAGTCTGAGCCAATCTCTATGAAGTTTTCAAACAACTCTCATGCAAATGTCATATGGAAAGAGGCTCCGCTATCCACCAACCAATTCCAACTAATGGAAATTTTACCTCTATTGTGGATGCATACTTCCTTCTTCCCTTTCCATTCTGGTGTGGACACTGTGAAGCACAGTGACCATAATATTGACATTCAAAATATTTGATCTTACTAAGATCTTTCTTTTGTCTCGGTTTTGGAGATGCTTCTCTCTCGAGAGAAATCATTCTAGCTTGAGAACCTCTTATGCCCTTTCTAGTGTGGGATTCTAGGTCCTGGCTCTCATCACTGTTGCTCTTCACCATGTCATCCATGGATTATAACCGAGCCTCCTCCTGGATACAATCAGTCCATAGTCTATCAAACCATGGAAATGTCTCTCGTGCACATATTCCCTCCACAAATTTTTCCCAAGAACTGGGAAGACCTCTCAAGGCTACATTCACCAAATCAACATCATCAACTATCTCATTGATGGATGAAAGATGATCTTAGATCTGAGTAATATTCATAAGATAGATTACGATTGTGTCCTCATTGGACATCTTAATAATTTGAAGTTGGTGCTTCAAATGAAAAATCCTTCTTGTATTCTTGTTTTGGTATAGATCCACCAAAACATTATATGTTTCCTTAGTAGACTTCTTCTCAGCAATGTTAGGGATCAAGTGTTCCTTCACAGATTCTAGCAACACCCGCTTGACCTTCACTTCCTTCTTCTTGTGAGTTTATAATTCCTTTGGATCGGTAAGACTTGCAATCACACCCTCAACATACTCTTTGAGGTCATTCTCCTCCAACAAAACAAAAAACCTAGCCTTCCAAGCTCGGAAGTTAGTTTCCCCTTCCAACCTGTCCTCAATATTCAATGTGTTCACCATTTTGACCTACCCATAATAAAACAAGAATATGCAACAACGACCTGTTGTACTCACAGCAACAAGTGTGTCTCAAGAGATGACTCCCTCTCTTCTTCAAAACCACAACTTCGAAACCATGTTGATTTTCACATGCAATTCTAGGTGACTAATTTTAGATATTCAAATTACTTCCCAATGATCCAACAATAAACCCTAGATGTTATCACTGAACAATTTTACACTGAAATTATGACAGAAAATTATAGCAGCGGAAACAATAAGATGTGAGATAAATCATCCTTGCACTTGAGGCACAAATTTTTTTTTGTTTGTAAATGTCAAATTCATAATTTTTCTCAAGGAAAAAACAACCTTCTCCACATCAACAAAATCACCAAAACTGAGGACAACCTAGTTCCCTTCAGCAAAACACAAAATCAACAAATTACTTGGAAAAATCCTATGCCCACAAATCTACTACAGCCACCTGTACGACTTGCTGACATCAATGGTACAAATTGTTGTACCTGCCCAAAAAATTCACACATGAGGAGTGTTCCTGCTCTTTCACATGTATGTCATGTCACATGTGTGACTGTATGGACTGTTCGTACAATTATATTCACACGTGTGACCTGTACGGCTCACATGTGTGGCCTAGTCCACACATGTGGCTATACTCTTTCACTGACACGTGTGACCTGCTGCTTCTCTCTTCCTCACACGTGTAGCCTCACATGTGTTCCCTCTCTTGGCTGGAAAAGAAGCATTCCTTGGTTGAATCAGAAACATAAAATCCTCCAGGAAAACCTAGGCCAAATTTTCCACAATTGCAGAATTTCCTTTGCTGAAATTTCCAATCTCCTAGAACAAGTGCACTGTCAGTTATGCTAAATCCATAATGACACAATGAGATTCATCACAATCTCTCCCCTCCTTATATAGGAGTCTTATGAGTGATTTTAGGAACCCCTTCTAAACTCAACAATTAATTAGAATATTTTATTCCTTTTTGTGGGTGTGACACCCCTACACAAGCCCATGAGGCCCTAGCCTCATCCCAAGGGCATTTTCACTAAAACTGAAGATCGATATGGTGCCAACAAAGATTCCCACATTCCTGACACCATGGCCTCTTGTGGGAATGCCTCTGGATGCTACAAAAGCATCAATAATGCTGTGTTTTCTTGGAATTGAGAGGTTCCAAGAATGAATGGTGTGCTTATTAAGAAGATTCAACATTATAAGGTGGATATGTTGCCAATGCATATAGAAATAATAGAGTATGTTTCTAACATACATAAATACTTAGAGCATCATGTTTATAACTGCAAATTATAGTGTGTTGATGGGTAATTTTTGGTTATTAAGGATCTGATAACAACATGAAAAGTTAATAGCATGAATGAGAATGATTATGATGCTATTGCTTACAGCCCTACGAAGATAAGGAAAACGATCGGTAAGGTGTTGATCCATAGTCTGGTAAAGGGAGTTCTGGAACCACTTCCCTGAAGACCAATGAATTAGATAAGATCTAGAGAGGGATGGTACATTATAGTATTGCTTAATATGCTCAACCAAAAATGAGAGGGAATTTAAGGACGAGTTCCCTGATAAAGGTCTGTCGACCCCAAATGAATTGAGGTATGAAAAGAAATATGAATTGGCATCTTGTTGTGCTAGGTGAAGTTGTAATTACATATTTTCTTTTATGAACTGTGGAGAGATTTTATAGCATATGGGAAAGAGTGACCTCTTGTTGGTTGTTTCCATATAAAGAGGGAAACATAATTATGATTATATTCGTGAGACTGGTCATGTGATTGAGTGTAAGTTCTCATCAAAGAAGGTTAATGATAGATTAAAAAATGCCAATGTATATGAATGACATGAAGAAGTAGCAAGAAACAAACTTGCATGTTGATATATATATATATATATATATATATGAGTTCATGGATTGGATCTATTACAAGGATGCATGGTATGAATGTATGCATAAATAAGTGGGTTGTGGGGAAATAATAGTACTTTCCAATTTTTGGGTAATGCTATGGATACCTAGTTAACTTTGTTTTTAAGAGTTTTTTTTGTATTTGTTTGAATACTAGCTTAAAGGGGATGTATGCCATTCTTTAGAAAAGCTAGTGTGAAATGTTGAATAAGAAAGTGAGCAAGAATGCTCCATTGCCATTGACTCCCAGGAGGAAGAAGACAATATTCTTATGATTATGCCTTTGGAAATTGCATGTAAATGATTGAGAACAATCATAAGATAAAATGATTTCAAATAGATGTGCATGTGAAATTATAAAGTGTGCCAATGGTATTCACACACACACACATTATGTTGATGCATATGGGTAAGTGCATGAAAACACAATATGAATGAAAAATGATAGAATAGATGTACATGTTTGAATGTACGAACTGAATGCATGCCTATATTCTTTAGGTAGAACTAGGTAAGTAACTGAAATGATAAATTTAATGCTAACTCATGGGTTGAGATCATTTTAGGTAATGATGAATATGCAACAAGGAAGTTGCATGATGAGACAACTCCATGTGGACAAACTGTGTGGAAACTCTATCAATAGAACATAGCCATAACATTAATGAATGCTGGAAAATTATGCAGTGGGATGCAAAACCTATTTTTATAAGAATCATGGATTACATTTTAAAATATAATGCATGAGTGGAAGACTTGCATATGACAGGACCTTGATAACCCTGATTCTATTTGGTAAATATGTAGAACGCACTGACTCATAATCAAATTGTGGGCTAATTTTGATGTTGTAGTATGTTGTTACATCCAGGAAAGGTCAAGATGAATTTGACTGAGACTTCTCAAAGAATGGAGCGGGTAGATCCCAAAAGGGATGGGTTGCATAAGAACATAAGGAGGAAAGGGAGAACAATGTTCTCACTCTAAAACTTTGATCTGTTTAGCAGAGTTGTACACTTTAAAAGAACAATTGTGAAAGTAAAGGAAAATAAATTAATGGATATGTATAAATGAATGATCTTGGTTAAACCATGTTATGCAAAGGAAAAAAGGCCTCGGAAATAGTTTAGTTGAGCTGAAAATTTCATATTGTGTAAAGAAGTTGGAAAAAAAAAGGGAGAGTCACTTAAATCCTCTCTTGTTGATTATTGTATTTCTCTAGGATGAGAAAAATTATGAGTCGTGATGTGTAAATGTTTAGGCATGAGGATGTTGATGGATGTAAATAACAAAACAACTGAAATATTTGTTTCATGACTGCACTAGTAAACACATTGAGGAATAACGTAATTGAGTGCATATAGATCTGTTAGGCCATATACGAGAATGTTTGTTGATGTACAATTCTATGGTACATATATTTTGATTAACATGATAGCTTATATAATTTTGAATGTGATGCTACCTGATATGTATGGGAAAATATTGGAGTTGTTAGGAAATATACATGTCAATGGTGGACAACCTCAGGTAGAGTAATATATACACACACACACAAGAAGGTTGTTGTTGAGTGTAATGACCTTATACTTCTATACATCATTAAGATTCATAAACGATTTATTTGGTAAACTGAAACAATATCTTCTTAGCATAATAGTGATTCTCATAACAACAACTTGAATAACTTAGATTTATCAATAAATACTGATTTCAGGACAGAAAGAAACAAATACATAACTTAACAAAGTACCTGGTTCTGATGCTAATTGTTGTTGCTTTCCTGTTGCCTACTGCTACACAGATCAACCCTGCCACAAAAAGGAAAATAACTGCCCAAAACTACTGTCCTCCCTGCCAACTAGGAAAACTACCTAGCTCCAGGATATCTACGGATATCCTGGCCCTCCGTGCCCAAAACCTCCAGCAACTTGGTGCCTCCCCTGATCAAAAGCCAAAGTCCATCACACTCTGTTCCTTGCTCCCAGCAAGCCAATAGTCCACAGAGAATACAACATGCTCCCAGCCAATACCACAGTGCACAACAAATACCACAGTGCACAGCAAATACCACAGTGCATAGAAATTATGCTCACGGTAATTCACAATGGTTCTCGGCCAATACAACTGGCTCAGCAATACAGTCCACAGCATCCATCCCCCTCCGAATGGTGCGCACATCCCCCTCTTCCCGTCCCTTATTCCTCCCTGCCGACTCACGCAATTACTCCACAACCACCCCCCGTCCTCCATCCTTCGTCCCTCCATTAATATTTTTTATCATCTCAGGATTTCTGGGCTCCTCGCCCTGCATACGCCACCATTTTATAACATTTTCATTGATCTTTTAAATTGTAATTCTCAATTCATTAAATGTGGTCAGCAGTTAATTTATTATTTTGTTAACTCCAATTATCTCTTAATTAAATATTACTTAATAATCTTTAACCATTTATCAATTTAGGGTCGTTACATACTCCCACCCTTCAAGAAACTTCGTCCCGAAGTTAAGGTATCGGATGGTACAAAGGAAAAGAGCATGGTTCATACATTCACAGCAAG
>ML777254.1:1221650-1249247 GCA_009831015.1 Picea engelmannii
GATGCTAATTGTTGTTGCTTTCCTGCTGCCTGCTGCTACACAGATCAACCCTACCACAAACAGGAAAATAACTGCCCAAAACTACTGTCCTCCCTGCCAACTAGGAAAACTACCTAGCTCCAGGATATCTACGAATATCCTGGCCCTCTGTGCCCAAAACCTCCAGCAACTCGGTGCCTCCCCTGATCAAAAGCCACAGTCCAGCACACTTTGTTCCTTGCTCCTAGCAAGCCAACGGTCCATAGAGAATACAACAGGCTCCCAGCCAATACCACAGTGCACAACAAATACCACAGTGCATAGAAATTCTGCTCACGACAATACGCAATGGTTCTCGGCCAATACAATTGGCTCAACAATACAGTCTGCAGCATCCATCCCCCTCCGAATGGTGTGCACATCGCCCTCTTCTCGTCCCTTATTCCTCCCTGCCGACTCACGCAATTACTCCACAACCACCCCCCGTCCTCCATCCTTCGTCCCTCCATTAATATTTTTTATCATCTCGGGATTTCTGGGCTCCTCGCCCTGCATCCGCCACCATTTTATAACATTTTCATTGATCTTTTAAATTGTAATTCTCAGGTCATTAAATGTGGTCAGCAGTTAATTTATTATTTTGTTAACTGCAATTATCCCTTAATTAAATATTACTTAATAATCTTTAACCATTTATCAATTTAGGGTCGTTACATTGAGGGATTGACAAAGGGACCCCATGAAGCACCACTGATGAGGTAATATCAGAAAAGGGTGATGGAATTTGAGATAAGTATAAAGTCTTCATGCCCATGTGGCATGTAATTTGAAGGGGATTGAGTAAGAATCCCTTCTGAATTATTTTATACATTGACAATATATTTATTATTTTATTTAACTATATAAATGTCATTGATACCCAAACAGGGTAAAATTTAGGAAAAGGGACATGAATGACAAAGGAAGGAACTTCTAGCAATCAAGGATGTTTAAGATCCTTGGATGAAATTCATGCACAAATATGTCATGGATGCATTGAATTAATCATGAATTAATTATGAATAAAAGTGCTTATAAGCAACACATTGGTTAAATGCATTGAGGATATGCATGTGATAAGAAAGAGGGTAGGTATTGGATTCTTTAGTATGGAAGGAGGACCTTTCAATATTCTACTAGAGTTGTAAAATGATAAAGAGAGGAATTGGGTGACCATGAATATTGACACTCTCATTACCAGTAAGGAAAAAATGCTTGAATGCACTCATATGGAATTTTTAATTTCATATAATGTATGTTGATTTGAGGTCATGATTAGCTCAAAGAAGGAAACCCATTCCTACTGTAATAATGAATATGAAACTCTGATGATTTGAGTTCCAACACACCATGGTGAAGTGCCTAACATAAAATGTGATACTCTGAAAATCAATTCAAGGGTGCATTGTGTGTAAATGTGGTCATAGATAATTGACACATTAGTAAATTGCATGACATGCTTGACTACATTCTAGAAATCTTGATATGATGAAATAATGCATGTATAGGGAATGATGTTATCATTCCATTTCATATGATCAGTGAATAATGTGATGCAATTGTTGGTATACACGATTTTAAGGATTGTTTGTGAGTTATTGTGAATGTGCAATGAAAATGTGATGTGCATGAGAGTCTAACAATTTGTTTGGTTGTGTAAAGATTGAAATTGCAGAAAGAGTGGTCTTGGATATGACAACAATATAAGTCCATAAAGAAGACCAATGCTTTTTGATTGCAAAAAGCCAAACTACTATGAGAAGGAAGTCTCATACTTGTGGGATTTGAGTTCATATATGGAATAGATCTGAAAATGGATAAGTGAAATTGGAAAATCTGTGGGTAACAAATTTGGAAGAATTTTTAAATAAGATTTGATGTGAAGATATCTCACGGTCACTGTATGTGTGAATAATATAGGTGAGATGATAGATTTTTCCTAGAGACAGATGATGACTGTTGAGCTGAAAAAGCATGGAAAAGGGGCCATTGTTGTGACATGAAGACCTTGTGTGCCATAATCACCTTGATATGGTTTTGTTATGTTAGGATGAGCCTGAGGGATGCCTCGATTGTAAGTCTCGGTGAAGTCTCTGAAACTCTTCTTGTGCGAGAAATCCTTGGTATGAAAGATGGATCTCCTGAGAGACTATGCAACAGAGAAGGAGATGCATGAGCATGGAAGTTGAGTGACCGCAAGGAAGAGGATACTTCGATAAATTTTGTTATCTGTTTATAAGGGTCATGATCACAGTGAATATGTTAAAGGAAAAATGATGAGCCGAGTAAATGTGGCATCCATATGGATGTAGATCCATGAATTGCACAGATAAGTATTGTACTGATATGTACATTTCCTCTTAAATTATGAACAATAATGGATGTTTATGCATTGAATTGGTTCTAATAATGCATGTTGTTTGATATTTTTTGTAGGCATGTGTTAGAATGCCAGAGGTCTGTAAATAGACCAGATTGTGAAGAAAAAGGGTACATACCTTAAGTGGCTAAAATATGAAAGTGTGGTAGGTGTTGATGGGATGTAGAGAACACTAACGACGATGTTCCTATTTAGGGAGGAGGGGATGTAACACCCCATTTTTAATCCCCCTAATTAATTTGTAGTTAATTGTGATCATTAATGGTTATCTTAGCATGGAGATAACATTTCCATGCTATGTCTTGTAAACAATGTAAATATTTAATTTAGAAGCCAAACAATTGACGGATGGGTGAAGCCTTGAGTGCTAGCCATGATACCACTAGAGGAAAGAGTGAGAGAGCCTAAAATGGGGCTCATTATGCTAAGAGAAACCAAGTCTCTCTACTGAGATATTTATTTTGGAAATAATAAATTATCTCCCTTTGTCCCTAATCTCAAAATAAAAATTAGTTAAAGAGAGACGTTTGGTAGTTGGATAACCAACCACCCTCAATGAATGAAAGCATGGAATACCTAGTCAGGACAATAGAAAATTGTCATCCATAGCTACAATAGAGTACCCGTTGGTAGCCCTCAAGTTACCCCACAAGTTCCTTCTGACAGAAGAAAGACATGAGAATCACACAGGTGTGTGCGGGGAAAAACAATTATAGTAAGGAGGAATGCATGAGAAGAGGCGACAAAGAACGCGAGACAACCTTTGGGGTAGTGCATGTAGAGAAAACAAGAGAGAACTCAAGAGTTTTTCCCTGGTGGTATCATGGCTTGGCACGAGGGTGGCCAAACTACAGAGATTTGTTGCATTTGAGCCTATGGTTGGGTGGAAAGACGTTCACTCACAGCCAGTTGGCTTGGAAAACCATTTATATACAATTAAGTCTTGTATGTACTCTTTGTTATGTTGTAAATTATATAAATATGTTGTGTTTGTATAAGTCTCTCTTGTGTTTTACTGAGTTTGTAAGGATATGTGTATTAGTGTGAATTTCCTAAAATTATGTGGATTTTTTAAGTAACTTTGAGAAGAATAAAATGAATACCTGGAGAGTATTTTCTGCGTACTTGGTATTTGTGTACTGGTTTTATTCTTTGGAGTTCTTATAGTGGACTGAAAGGTTGTTTCATTGCATGTCTTATGCTGACATAATCGTGGAACTGTACTATCTACGAATAAAACTAAGAACAATGGCATGAATATCAAAATGTTACATCCTGCCTGCCTTGTATTTACTTACAGGGTATAGTCTCTTGTGATGAATGATAAATGAAAAGGATCGGCTTGGATATATAGTTTACAATTTTATTACCTGTGCTATATTACCCTGGTTATTTAATCTATGAGGAAAGGCCTTAAGAGAAACCTAGGCATAGGTCATTGAACCCACAAAACCTGCATAAATCCCTGTGTAAATCAACAATGAACAACTACCATTGGGTTAGCGGGGAGGATGAATTCTAGTTGTTCGATCTTTATCGGAGTAGCTAGGAATCGAAGGTGGAGCCCTCAATTAACCGGGCTATCACATCCCT
This sequence comes from Picea engelmannii, assembly GCA_009831015.1. Lineage (NCBI taxonomy): Eukaryota > Viridiplantae > Streptophyta > Pinopsida > Pinales > Pinaceae > Picea > Picea engelmannii. Next base: position 1,225,642 of record ML777254.1, read on the forward strand.
GGAATAATAGAAGGTATCGCATGGTAGGCCTTGCCAAACACCCGATACCCAATACCCAGTGGGGCAAGGTTCCAGCATGATGGTTCCATTTCCTTGTGCTTACAACCGAGGAAAGAGGAAGGATGACATCATACCAACGTGTCATCCCAAGTGTGGTAGTCGAAATGCCACAGGAAATGACACTTGTAAGCATCTAGTTTGTGGGTGACTCGACTGTGGGCCATGTCCATCTTAGGCCTTTGCATCGATGCCTTTGAATGTCAACCACCAGATCTACGAGATGAGAGATCTTAGTCGTAGATCCCTTGTATCAAGCTCAAGAAGGGGTTGATGTTGGTATATCGGAGTATCGAATCCCTGGTGGGTCTCCAAGACCTGCTTCCCTTTAAAAATTGTCCAATGTCTGATATCTGATATGGGGCAGGGTTCTGGGGAAGGTTCCACCCCTCTACCCCAGGCTATTAGAAGCTTCCAAGTTGATTTCCATCTCGGAATAACTCGATACCAGTGGCGCAGGGTTCCTACACAAGGTTCCAATTCCTTTACTTGAAAACACGAGTGAGTGACGTCAGGGTGACAAGGGTGCCAACGTGGCAGTGAACGTGCCACGATAGTTGATGCATGTCGGCATTTGATTGCGTAGGGAGAGAGTGGGCCCAGCTCGACGTGGAGACCTTTTATTCAACACCCTTGCATCCTTATGTTGGATTTGAGTGATAAGAAACCTCAACCATTGATTTCATAACTAAGCTCAGGAGGGAGTCACGCCCAGGGTACCGAAGCACCATATCCCTAGAAGATCTCCAAGTCTTGTTTCCTCTGTGAATTCCTTATATGTCGGTAGGTCGGTTCCGAGAAGGGAAAGGTTCTGAGAAGGGTTCCAACCTTCCCTTGTTATCCTTCGAGCGAAGGAGAACACGTGTTGATGACGTAGTCAAACGAATGCGTCGTGGACATGTGTCAGCACCTGAGTGGAGGAAATTTGCATACTGCGATGACGTGTCGTGTCGTGCTTAGTCCATGTGTCCAATGGTTATTGTGCCATGTGTCAAGGTAATTTGGAGTTTTGGGGAAGAGTTTTGTATTGAGTTGTGGGTGCTAGGTGTCAAGCTTGTTGGCAGGGTGTGACAGGGCCACGTGCCCGAAGTGCCAGCTAGGCCATCGGATCGGGCGTTTGAGGTTTGAGTGTGTAAGATGTTCCCCGGTGGGTTGGTGCCCTGGTAGCCACATGTTGAGCTAGATGGCAGGTGTTGTTAGGGCCACGTGTCTGTGGTGCCAGCTCAGTCACCAGATCGGGCCTTCAACGCTGGAGCAAGTAGAAGTTTACTCGGGGCTCGGTCCACCAGTGGGTCGATCGCCCGGATCAGAGTATTAGCTGAGAGTGCAGTGTTAAAGGTTTTTGGGGATTTGATGGCCCAATGGCCTGGTGAGCCCGGGGGCTCAATGCTCTAGTGGGGTGATCCCTAAAATGTCGGACACCAGAGGTAGTGTTAAGTGTCGTAGACAGAAATTCCGGTGGGTCAGTGGGCGGTGTCACGTCTGCAGTGAAGTTAGTGCCAAATGGAGTCACGCGGGAATTGTACAGGTGACGTGGAGCCACGTGACAATTTGATGGATTTGGTCAATGAAGGCCTAGAAACTTTAGAAGGCAAGGCCATAACTTTTGATCAAGCTCGATTTTGAGCATGGTTATAGTCGTTGGAAAGCTCTCAATAATCAAAATCCAACCATAAAATTCATTTAAAGAAATAAATTGAAAGAAGAAAGATAAAATTTTGACACCCCACCAACCTAAATAAAGGTTAGGTGGTTGGGTGTGTTATAACATATTCCTCAAAACTATAATTGCAACATTATGTTTACTATTCTTCTTCTTCTCCTCATTGAAACAAAGTACCTCGGTAAATATATGTAAGGTGTAACTATGTTTAGATCTCCCGTAGGTGTAGGTCAACGCCATATCCTTCGAGGTAGAAATATATTTTTGGATTTTGAGCTGGCAAAGAGCAGGGCTCATACGTAAATCCATTCTTATCAGGTACCCACAACAAATCCCCGGTAAAACATAAAATTCTGCTATAATAGTCCAAAAGTTACGTGCCTGGAAATTCCAGCTGAGCAAATTCCAGTAAAAACCGTGTGGCATGCCTATTACCATATCTCTGTGATGTTGTTTGTTGAAATCCCATCTTATAAAAACTCATTTATTCAATTCCCTACCCAGAGTAGGTCATAAATCCTGGCGAATTTTAAGACGAACCTAGGTTCTAGAGAGTAGTTCTGGGAAATAGTCGAAGAATCGGACCTTGATCGAGAATTTCATCAAAATCCTGATAATGGGAGCTCGATTCAATGAAATCTGTGGCGAATTGGGGGATAACACCGAAGTCAGGGCTAAATGGGCTTTTATTTATTTTGATCTTCAATTGGGAAATATGCAATATTATAAAATGTGTAATCAAAATATTGGGCCCAACCATCTCAATAGGTTGATAATTAAAAACGACCAATTAAATTATCAAAAAATGATATTTAGATAAATTTTACCCCCTAAAATTTTCTGTTCAGATTCGATTTTTAACATTCTTGTATGGGAAGACCTCCCAGGTGTTTCAATCCTGCTCCACCCTTTTTTTCGCTTGCAGAATATTCACTGAATCACACTGCTCGGCCTTTTTATCCTTGCAAATTATTCTCTGAATCATAAATTTTCTCTTGGTATTCACTGATGGAATTGATGTTTCTAGGCTTTTTCTGATTGACTGGGTTGAGAGCAAGATGAGAAAAGACTGCACTTCATGAACAAACAAACAGTACTTGCTCCAGAACCTAACTTGCAAGTTAACACAAACCACTTCCAACTGACGTGCCTATGGCAAAGCTCAGGGCTCAATTGTATCTCCACGCTTATTAAGCATGCAGTTCTTACAAGGGCTTGAAAGGTCAGCACCAACAGATTAACTAGAACTTGATTTATTATGAGATGGACCAGAGACAATGAAATTTGACACAGATATCCTAAAAAGTGCCAAGCCAAGGACTTGCTCATGGAAACCAATCTAAACTACCGATCCCTATTTAAAGGGGTATGAAGCTCTCGCAAATTCTTGATTACAAAATTGAAAATGGTAACTTCTAGAATCGAAAATTATAGTGACCTAATGGAGGATGGTCATGAAAACCGAATCCCTTCCAATAATGGAGGATGGTCATGTAAACCGAATCCCTTCCATTGTTGCATTGTTGACATCTTGTTCAAAAGATGAACACATGGACTTAACTCTCTCAATGTTGAAGTGTTCATATGATATGAAAGAATCGTTAAGTAAATACTCTGCAATTTCTTCAAGCTTGTTTCCTTTTGATGACCATGAACTGTCTTCACTCGTTGAAACTGAGTTATTGGAATTAAGCTTCTCCTCTGGATTAAAGTGTTCAAATTCAGGCACTAGTGTTGGAGCCATGGCTTGTAGTGAATTTGAGAAATTCGATAAAGATGACAAGTTATAAACGCCAGTCAAGTAACCATATTGTGATGACATATGAGACCTGTTCTCTGGTAGCCTGAAATACCTCTGATCTGTATGATCTTTCAATGCCGTAGATCTTGAATCAAAGTATGGAGGATCAGTGACTGCAAAAGGATTCTTGCTTAGCATATTCAAACGGGAGTCGGATTGAATGAGCTTCTCATAATGCCTGTCAAGAAGTCCTTTAGAAAATTTCAAGAAATGTCTCCTGCCATGGACACAAATAAATTTGATTTGTTAGTTTGGCACGTAATATGGCACGAGACTCAAAGAAGCTCATAATTGAAACTGCTATGGTTATCGCCTGTAGGATATAACATCAATTTAAGACTTTACAATGGCTATACACATTCCATATCCCCACTTGTGCTCAACTGACTTGGAAAGAAAAATCTCAGTTTTAATGGCAGTTAGGCTGGAATTTTCTTCGTTAAGATTGAAATACAATTCTTGGATTGACATACCTATGTATAGTTGCTTGTCCTCCTGTAAAATCAGAAGTAGCCTGCCACAGAGTGTGTTTTCTTGGCTGGGGATCAGATTCCCTATAGAACAATGGAGGCCTGGAGATCTAGCCCACACACAAGGAGAACCCACTTAAAACTTGTTGAAATCTAGAACCTCAACTCTGCTCTCATGTCTATCAGATCTTTCTGGATATGGACAATGCAACTTGAATTAATGCTCTAGTTACCTGAATCTCTAAGGTGCCTGGAGCATTCTTTGGATAGCTTGCCCTGAGAGCTGTGATATCTGACCACTGTATTTCCATCTTACTCTTCAGACCACCTTCCAGTACCTCCCAAACAAGCTTTCGCTTTGCAAAGTAGCATTTTACCACCAAGTCACCTTCATATCTTGAAACACACTGCCAACAAACACAAACATGCTGAGCAACTGATGAACACAGATATCAAACACAGCCTTTCATTCAGCATAAGACAGAAATCTGCCCAGAACCATGAAGTGACAGTTATAGGCAGGTTGGAACCATGAAATGACAGTATAAACATGTTGGAGCGATGATATTTCATAGTATGGGCAAGTTGGAACCATACCACTTCATGGTTCCAACATGCCCATAACTGCCACTTCATGGTTCCGGGCAGATTTCTGTCTATGCTTAATTTTTGGTTCAAACACAGACCACCACTTCAAACAAGACAATATAAAAGATAATGTGCAGTCTGCAGTTCACAAGTGCATGAAGATTTTATAAGATTTCGTTGGAACAGATGCACCACATGTTCTTTAGCCAATAGTGCAGAGAGGACAAATAAAGTCCTATGGGATTCTCTGCTAATTGCACTAGAATCCAGGCTTCTAGATCTTCATTCTATTTCACCCCACAATTACTTTCAAACTGTCTTGAAAAAGATAATGTGGTTAGGCTCCGAAACACTCACCTCCCACGTTCCAATTCTCAGAAGCAAGGCTGAGAAGTTAGTTGCCTTCCTTTTGTCTTGAGCACTAGAACTGTGACCTATTCTAGAGTCTGCAACCTCTGTTATCCCAGCTGTTTCCTGGTCTATATTCTCATCCACAGCTCCCGAACCAGCAGGCTTATTATTATTTCCACTTAAACTGAACTGGATAAGTTCGATCAGTGATGGAGTCTTCTTCAACTTTAATCCCAGTGGACTGAGCTCACCGATTGGACTCAAAGAATGGCCAGTGGACACAGTACTTTCTTCATGGCTCCACTGCCACAGGTAAAACAATAAATGCAAACCCAATACAAAATTAGCCAAAAACAGTGATTCCCACATACACCCCATGGCCATGCATTGATTCTAAGAAGTAATCTACCAAAATCTCTCTCGCAGGTACTACAAATTACAGAAGAAAGTTTTATAAATTTACCTGCTCTTCTTCATACGATGAAACCATGAGCTTTGTCCGCTTGAAACTTGGTGACTGACTGTCATCTGAATCCATTGTGTGTATTTTACTTCGATTCTTCAATTATATACAGAGAGAGAATAGATTGAAATGTATTTCAATGGGAATTCAGCGAATGACACAGTTCCCCCCTTTTCATATAGGAAGATCACAAAGTAAAGACATACATCGGTTTTGTTGATGAGAATTTAAGTGCTACTTCACAACTACTCTATACAGAGATGAAATTAGAAATGGTTGGCGAAGTATCTGATTTGTAAACCCGGGTATGTACCTAAAAAGAAGGAGCAGCATGATATACTAAGGTATATTGGAGGATTCTCCGAGAAAGCATCAAACTTTGGCTGGATAATACCTGTCTACTAATCCAAGTGGAGCTAAAATTGTAAGTTGACGGATTCAGGCCCCATTGTAAGCTCCGTGGCTTCCTGTGATAGGACGAAACATTAGCAAAAGCAACCTTCTAAATCGCTTCAAATCCCAGAAAAATCATTGAAATAACAGATACCAGAACACTTCTGAAACACGTCCACATATCCAGCCCTTTGGATTTTCAGGCGCTTGGTTGCATATATTTCGAATCCGCAGTGCGCATGTTCTTCGTGCCTCACCCCATTATGTATCAGTGAACCATGTTATTAGGTCAACAACAACCATTAGTAAATTTCGCCTTGCATGCAATTAATTATTATTTTTTATTAAAGGAAATGCTGAGACAGTTACACCCAATAATGATGTAAAATAGACAAATGATGTTCACTTTGTTCTAGTACGAATAAGATTTATTAGAGAAATTAAGATTTTATTTTAAAAAATCTAAATATAATTTCTTAAATTTGGTAAGATTTTATTAAAAAGATCAAATAGAATTTTTATCAAAATCAGTAATACTTTTACAAGTCATTTCTTAAATTGGGTAAGATTTTATTAAAAAAAATGAAATAGAATTTTTATCATTAAATAAAAATACTAATATTTTTAGAAGTCATTTTTTAAATTTGGTAAGATTTTATTAAAAAAAATGAAATAGAATTTTTATTATATATATATATATATATATATATTATTAAAAATAGTAAAAATTAAAAAGAAATCATATTCATCTTAAATTTTTTTACACTCAACTATGACATAAAAACATTAACAAATATGAAGCATTGTTGATAAATAAACAAGAGAAATAGTTATAAGGCAACTTGCATAGTTTGTATATAGTAAACGCTAGTCAATATAGCAATTTATAATAACTTCCATTACATCAAAGCTTTACCCATTGTTTCATCCACTAACAACAATGCTGGTATGCAATAGAGCATCTAATAACAAACGGCTTGCCATTAAAATCTGGAGGAGAAAGTGTAGACACCATTTATTTGGTTTTGCATTGGCACCAAAACATTATGGGTCTGAATTATGAATTATAATAGTTTATTTATAATAATTTATAAAATTTAAATAATTTATATAATTTGTTGAATTGACTAGGTGGAAATTATATTAAGGAAGCTTGAAAATGTTATAAAAATATTGAATATATTTTAAGTAAAATTGTTTTATTTAATTTCAATTAAATATAAATTTTATTATAAAATTTTCAAATTATATATAAAGGATTTTATAATTGTATATATCTTACCTAATGAATATAAATTTTATTATAATTTTTCATATTTTATATTATAGATTTTGTAGTTTCATATTTTTTTCATATGGTTTTAGCTAAATTAAAATAATATATGTGATCTTAGCTAAAGTTTTAACATTTCTGTAATAAAAATAATATTTTGGATTGTTAAAATTGGCTAACAAAAATAGGTATCAAAGGAAAACTTCTTACCTTGGGATAACCCATGCACTGGAATGTGTAAACTGAATACATGAGAAAAGATATGTAATCATATTAATTTTTTACTTCTTGGGTGAATGAATTAACAAGTAGATATACTATTATTTTTTATTTTTTTTCTGTAGATGGTCTTTGGTTCAACACATTTAAGAGCTAGTTTGACAATATTGGTGATGGATTTCATGTCATAGTTTTCACCCAATTTCTTCTATTCCTCTTCACATAAGATGTGACTTTTTAAATATGTCTAAATATAATTATTGTCACTGAGAAGCACAATAAATGCTTTAAAAATCATAACATACTCTTAAATTATGAAGAATTGTAATAGAGAACGAATTTAAAATTTTGATTTTTTTCAATCTTAAACAAATAAAAATGGCAAAGATAACAAGTGTTGTTTTTTTCTTATCAATTTCTATAAACCTAAATTTTCACATTAGGAAGGAAGGAAGTATCTTGAAGCCTTTTTATTTTATCTAGCTTTGTTAGAATAAATAATATTCGAACACATAATTTGGTGGAGTTAATAACTTGATTCAATAATTAATTGAAGATCCTCAAAATCAACACCTCAATCATTTAAACAATATCTGTCAACAAGAAGTAAATCGTTGAAGAGATTGTCGGCTATCACTATAAGAGGTTTAGTGGTCCAAGGCACGACCAACCTTAAAATAATATTGATTTGACATCCTTAGTTCTTGAAAAGCCTAAACTGAGTGAAATAAGGAGGACAACCGACGTTATGCAAGCTCTTCGATCCAGATAAGCTAGACTGAGTGGTATCTGAAGATTATTCACTGACAAGTCCATGAAAGTTAGGATTTTGCACTGTTCCAGCTCACTGGAAATGTTTCTTTCTAGCTGGTTAAAGTGAAGATCGAGTCTCTCCAACATACTAAGAGTTTCCAAAATCATCATAATGCTCCCTTCCAACCGATTCTGGTACAACTCCAGGATGCTAAGTGTTAGAATATAATGGATGTGGTCGTTTAACCATAGACAATATCACTATTGTCACCCAACCATAGGTCGAAGCCACCCCCGAGCACCTTAACCTTGAAAGAGAATCATTCCAGAATCAAACCCTAGGCTATATAGCTAAACAAGATAACACACCTCTCTCCAAGGATAGCGCGCCAAGAAAGAATAACAAAGACTGATCAGAAAGTCCAAACCCAGAGAAAACCGAGACTATAGACTAGCGGTAACAACTTCTCCAGAACTTGCACACAAAACTGCCCAACTATAGTGCGCACAAGTGTGCCACTGTAGTTATGAGAATGCTTGCCAGAATGAAGACTGACCTCCTGTATTTATACTAAAACTGACAAACTGTCTGGGCCAACTTCTCATTATGGGTGCCTATTTACTTAGTATATAATATTTCCTTTAGCTGACTTCTTCTCTTGGAGGCTAATAACCTAATACAAATTATCCTCTTAAGTCGACTTGTCTTCTAGGGTTATTAGCCAACTAATTAGGGTTTCTTCTTGCTTCCCGAAATATTCTATTCTTGTCAGGTTTACACGTGCAGGTAAATACCTCACACAACTACCATAATATCAACACTCCCTCTTAGCTAGGGAGGTATTTGAAGGTAATGGTATTGAGCACAAACATACCATTCACCCGGTAGCATCAACATAGTCGTATAGACTATCTCATGACTAGATCATGAGCACCATCATCACTATCAGTGTCATGAGCTGCATCATCTCTCGAAACCATACTCCATTTGAGTAATCAAACATGATGTTGGATAAGTCACTCACTCCACAGAGTGACACAAGATCCATTCTTCTAATCCGAACATATGTCCTAGAAGAATAAATGTCCTGAACCATTTTTCGTCTGGGAAATCTCTGTCCATTTATCATCCATCTAGATGATAATCATTTCCAACACTATTGATAATCTTCAAGGAAATTAGAACAATGTCATTCAATAGAACACAATTGTGTCTATCCATAGTAGTACACAACTACAATCCAGTGGTACACTTCCACACCAAGTAGCACACAGATACTTGATCAGTGACAGATAGTCACAATCAGTGGAATACATCCACCACATTAGTATACATCAACTGTCCAGAGACGTATAGTCTCCATAACAATCATATCATCAACATGCACAGAAAACATTGTTATGATATAAACTAAATCATCAGGGCCATTCTTCTGCTCACATCTGTGAGATCTAGAAGAGCATCTTCCCTATGAAGGTAAAATATCAACAATGAGCTATCTAGACTATTCTTCTCAAGCAAGGAAGAATATATGTCATGATTTCTGAGCCTGGACCATTCCCTATCTAATCCATTCCTCCGACACTAAACAAAGTGCAACTTGGAGAGAATGAGTCTTCCCTAGGGAATTCCCGTCCTTGATTGTTGAAACTGGACCATTCACCTATCTAGGCCATTCCTCCGGCACTAAAAAAAGTGCAGCCTGGAGAGAATGAATTTGCCCTAGGGAATGACTGTCTGGACCATTTCCAAAGGAAATGAATGTCCTGCACCAACCTCCAAAACAAACCATTCTTCGAAACTGCTCACAACTATGAGCTTCGAAAGAATGACTATCCGGCGAGGCGGACCAGTCTTCTTGACCACTACTAAGAGTGATCGTCAAGAAGAGAGGTTGTCCTAGACCATTCCCTATGTTAACCATAAGGGAAATCGTTTTCTATGGTACATCAACAATCCATTGAACCATTTTCATTACAAAAATGACCGTTCAATCTAGACCATTTTTCGAACTGGAAAATGCTTGTCCCTCAAAAATCTCAAATCACTTTCCGAACTGGAAAGGAACTACTCATCCTAGACCATTTTTCAAACTTGAAAAATGATTGTCCATAAATCAATAACACATCAGTGCTCCCTCCCAACCTGGGAGTCATCTCTTCCTTTTTCAATAAGGAAGTCGTCTCCACAAGCTCCAGCTTGAGTACGCAAACTCTTTCATATTGGACAAAGGTTTTTACAAAAAGTGTCTGCTTATCTTCTCATCCGTGGAGACATATATTGGAGAACCTCTTTCTTTTTTCTGGGATTCATCACAGAGAGTGTAATGCTTGATCTCAATGTACTTTAGTCTTTATGGAACACTGGTTTTCTTTGAAGGCTTCATATAGCTCTGATCAATATAGTATATCATTGTTGTATTCATCTTTTGTTTCTTGGTAGCTCATAACATCGTGGCAAGGGTCAAACTGGAACATAATCAAGTGGTACTTCTTCTGCCATCATGAGGGTTTGTCATGGATTAACAATCCATCATCCTGAGCTTTTGAGTAACCATTCTAATATAATATCTCTATTATAGAAAAAATTTCACCATGCTTCTGCTGTGCATTGGAGATTCTCCACCAAGTTGTCTCCTTCCATCTGCATACAAAGGTTTCTTCCTGCTATACCTCAAAACCTTGAGGTTGTTCTACATACATTTTCTGTTTAATTATTATGGAGAACAGTATTTGCATTTATCTGATGTAAACTCCAACCCATGGATATTGCGGACGATATAATGGCTCATGTAGAGGTATGTCTGATTTACTGGAACAAGAAATCATCATAGTCTTCTCCCTCCATCTAGGATAACCTCTAGTTTTGGATCTCACAATGCTTTCATTCATAAGTCTTCCACACATTGTTCTTCATCACAACTTTCAGTTCTTCTGCTTGATTGCTTTTAGTGATTTCACATCAGGCTGGTGGTCTTGTGATTCTCGATACAATGACTGGTTGTTCTAGATTTTCTCTCTCAGAATCTTCATGTTCTTCCTCATGTTTTTCTTTAGCTCTTAGGTTCAAGGAGTTTTCTATAGATTCCATTCCATGAAGATTCCAACTTCTTTCTTTCATTATAGGATCATGGATGTGGATGGAAAACCAGGGATACTTTAAGGATTCTTTTCGAAGAAGACGTCTTCTAAATTCAAACTGAACATGTGTTGCTCTTCATGGTTTCTACCATTGATGGGAACATGGATAGATACTTCATCATATTCAGTGGATCATATTATTTAGGATTATCTCCCTCTTAATCCTTGCTTCATGCATGAGTGCATGATCATCTTTTGGAATTTTGTAATCATATCCCTCAAACTAAGAGAACCCATGCTTCCTTATGCATCCTTATTGCCTTCTGCAAAGTGTCACAAGTCTTTTTCCAATTTCCTCTTGATTGTTGACTTATTTATGTCTTTTACTTATTCTAGGTTTCTTCAATATTGATTTTGATTTCGTCTTATCTTGCAGTTTTTACTTATGTAATAACTTCCATATGAATTGTTACCAGGGTTTGTTGATGTACTTCATCCTTTCATGTCTATTTCCCGACTTGTAGCCATTGTGATAGCAATCCTTATCTTGTTGTTCTTCCATAGGTATAGTTTCTCTTTGAACATATTATTTTCTAGGAAATAGATATGCAAAACATCGTATGTACAAGAACTATGAAGAGTATTGTTACCTTGTCTTAGAAGAAGAAGTATGTTTTGTCTTGCTTGGATTTCTTTGAGGGTTCCCTTTCTTCGACAAATGATGCTTCGTGTGTTTCCTTCCCTTTTTTTAACTCAGGAAAATGATTCTTGTAGTGACCATACTTTCGACAATTGAAGAATTATATTCTTGACATATCTTTCTCTTGATTTGGTTTCTTCCTGGAGCCAAACTTCCTTTTGTTCCTGGAATTCTTGAATCTCGATGTGAAGGCTTTATCATCATATTTCTTTTAAGGTTTCTCTTTTGCACCGATCCTTGATTCTTCTTGTGCACAACAAGTTCAAAGTTCTTCAAATGTAGATACTCCTTCCTTGTGTTCATGCTTGCGGAAAATGCATCCCATGTCTTGGGAAGACCATTGAGTACTATATTTACCAGTTCCTTCTCTGAGATGATCTCTTCAATAGCTTGTAGTTGATCTCTTAAATGAGAGATCGTCACAAAGTATGATGTTATGTTGTCATCATCATTCATCTTCATGTCACGGAGCTCATTCTTGAGACTCATTACTTGTCCAATGTTTCTAACTGAGAAGAGGTTTGTTAGGGCATCGTACATCTTCTTTGACGAATCAAGATGGGAGATGTAGGGTATCAAGTGGTTCTTTATAGAATCCCCTATGATACTCATGGAATTGATGTCATTGTCTTTGAACTTCTCCAAAATTGCAACGTTTTGAGGTTCCTTCTCTTTTCCTTCTTCAAACTTTGGTTCCACGATCTTTCCTTTCACGATATCCAACACTTTATTCTTGGCAAGGATGATGTCAATCCTTGTCTTCCACACTTTGAATTTAGAATCCCCTTCTAACTTGTTTTCTAACTTCATAGAGTAAGTCATGGATGCTTTGACTTGGTCAACCCTAGATTTGACCAAGAACTCAAACTTGACATCTTAGCTTGCTGAGAGTAATAGGAGATGTGCTAGGCTAGGGTGCACTAGTCTATCCGAAAATTAGGTCAATCCCTTCACTTAAGGTGCCTTAGTGAGAGTTTTAGGGTTTCTACAACTGCACCTGCTAGTATCCCTAACGACAGTGCTTTAGTAATTGCTCCTACTAGAAAACCTAGCAGAAGTTCTTCAACAAGTGACGTCGATGCCCTCCCTACACAACCCGCAGGTCAGAAGGTCCACGTCAACACAGGATCTTTCCTTTTTTTTTCACAGCCCGAAGAACTTTAAATGCTCTTCTATTTCCCTATCGGGAAATCTGCACCCACAAAAATCCTCGTGAGATCCCCTCTTTGCACTTGGGAGACCGGACTTCGCACCTTCGCAAATCTAGTGGTCAAGCATTGGTCTCTCGAATCCCTGAAACCTGAATCAATCAACGGTGACCTTTCCTTTTCCCCTTCAGGATTTTCCCTATCACGATTTTGGCAATCGTGATGTCGAGAAACTTGTCTCCTCGACTTCCGAATCCCGATTTTTCGAAACTCTGATACTCTTACGAGCTTTGACTTTTCAACGGTCCTTCACTCCATTGGGACTTTGGAGTTCGCAATATCGTGAATCCTAATGTGATGAGTTTGGGACTTCACCCCACGAAAATCTGAAATAGAGTGCCACCTATCCACTTGTTGACTCCTTGTGGCCCACACAAATCCTCTTGACTTTCGGGATGTCGTGTTTCGTGATATCGTGATTCCTGTTGCAAGGTTTATGGAATTCCAACCCACGAAATACCGATACAAGCATTCACGTGTAAATCCAATGGCCCTTGTGGCTCGGATCTATGGTCCTACTCCTCCTGAGCTTAGAACCTTTTGATGCTTTCTCCGTAACTTCCCTACTCCTCTGTGAGATTTGATGGCCCATGGAAATTCATGAATTCTCCTCAGAGAATTCCGACTGTCTGTCCTTCCTGATGATTTCTGTGAATGACCAAGTGTTCCTCCACGAAACTCATCCACCTGCAGTGCAAACTTACGATGCTTCTTACAAACTTCCATTCACAGCTTCCCTGCGCTGTCCTTCAACAATTTTGAAGGCCTTATCCTTCCTGAGCTTTCTTATAACTCTGATCCTTAGAAAAGACTCTTGCGCTCACTCCTTGCAGCAACCTTCAGATACTTCCAAGTGCTGAAGACCTTCGACCCTGTGCACACCTGTAGCAGCAGTCTCTCAATGCTTCACTCAGGTTCACAACTCAGAGACTTCATGCGCACCCCTTGCACGGCTCCTGTGTCCAACTGCACTTCTGTGTGAATGAGAACAAAATCTATCCCTATCTGAACCCCTTGTCAATGCACTCCTTGTGGACACTTCAACTGCACTCCTTGCAGGAACTCTTTCTCAAATAGAGAAACAATTGAAACTCATTCCTACTTCCTTTCAGACTTCAAACTCAAACATGAAATCATATACACAACATATAAAGAAAATGTATAACAGGAAGCAAACATTCATGAGCATATCATTCAACATCAATACACAGAGAACAAACATGAAACCATGAATTTGAATCAACTCTTTCTATTAATCCAAATATCTGTACATGGGTGTTCTTACACAGCTCTCTGCCTACTTTCTGGCTCTCTCCAACAGTGTTGCTTCTGATAATATTACAATACACAATGAGGGTGTCTATATATCGTTTCCCTCTTGCGCTCTAAAACTGTCTATTCTACACATTCAATTCTACCTACTTGCATTAACTACTTTAAATGCCTTCTACCTACTAAGGATGAGAGAAAATTGCTCAAGGTCCATTTACATTATACAAGTGCGCTTCTTCTTAATGGATTCATTTAAGATTACGTAACAACTTCAAGGCAATTTCAAAATTTGTGCTGGCGCTTGTCCAACTGTCTTTTGCTTCCGTTTTGGCTCTCTTGATGTTGGCGATGCTCCTGCATCATACTCCCTGGCTTGAAAATTTTCATGGGCTCCTGTCCATGAGATCACGCACATTCTGTCCATGCTTCTGGATCTCTGCTTCATTCTTCCAGCTGGCATCTTCAAATGGATGGTTCTTCCATTTGACCAGATACTCAAAGTATTCTTTTCGCCTGGTCTTCTTGCTCACTCTTTTGTCCAGTATGCACTCCATCTGTGGCTTATCTGCAACTAGCATTTGCTTCATCCACTAGATCAATGGCTGCTCATTTCCTGTCCCTGTTTTCTCAATGTTATATGGGTACAAATCTTAGATATTGAATATTGGAGAAATTCTGATCCCATCGGGTAATTCAATCTCATAAGCATTCGCCCCAAATTTATTCAAGACCTTACATGGCCTGATTTTATTCATTTTTAGCTTATTATATGTTCCCCTCGGGAACCTTTCCTTCCTTAAATGTGCTAGAATCAAGTCACCAACCTCAAACTGAAGTTGTCTTCTATGTTGATCGGCTCTACGCTTATACTCCCAGCTTGAATTCTGCAATCACTCCTTCACCTGGCTGTGAAGTTCCTTCATCGCCTCTGCAAATTCTTCTGCACTAGCACTCCTAGTCGCAGTTTGTTCTGAATCCCTCAGTTCAGAAATTCCTCTCGGCTGCATGCCATAGAAAATCTGAAATGGACTTTGCCCTGTGCTCCTATTAACTGAGTCATTATAAGCAAACTCTGCCTGTGATAATATGTTGTCCCACTGGCTATGGTGCTCTGTCACCAAGCTTCTCAGCAAGTCTCCCAGACTTTTGTTCACTACTTCTGTCTGTCCATCCGTCTGAGGATGATAAGCTGAACTAAATGATAAGTTAGTTCCCAGCTTCTTCCATAAGGTCCTCCAAAAGTTCCCTATGAATTTAGTGTCTTGATCCAAAACCGTGCTTCTCGACAACCCATGAAGTCGAATGACTTATTTGAAGAACAGATTCGCAATGTGAGTTGCGTCACTGGTCTTCTGACATGGAATGAAGTGTGCCATCTTGGAAAATCTATCCACCACCACAAAGATTGAATCACAACCTCTTTGTGTTCTTGGAAACCCCAATACAAAATCCATGTTGATTGCATCCCACGACCTCTCAGGTATGGGTAATGGTTGATAAAACCCCGCATTCTGTCTCCTTCCCTTCGAATGCTGGCAAATTCTGCATCTATCCACGAATTTCTTGACATCTTCTCACATTCCTGGCCAAAAATATGACTCATTCAGCTTTGAGAATGTCTTGTCATGACCAAAGTGCCCTGCCAATCCTCCACTATGTTTCTCCTTCAACAAGTTCTTCCTCATGGAGCATTTCAGAATACACAACTAATTACCTCTAAACAAAAATCCTTCCTGGATCATGTACTCTACCCATTGGTTTCTGTCCCTGAGAATTGGATTCTCAGCTGCTTCATACGCTTCCCTAAAATCCTGATCTTCTGCGTACATGCTCCTGAGATCATCAAAACCCAACGTTTTGACTTTGAACTACTGCAACAAAAAACACTTCCTGCTCAAAGCATCAACCACTTTGTTAGCAGTACCAAAAATATGTTTTATCACAAAAGTGAAATTCTACATATAATCAACCCATTTGACATGTTTCTAATTCAACTTTTCCTGTTGAGTCACAAACTGCAGTGCATGATTTTCACTGTATAAGACAAACTCTTTCGGGATCAAGTAATGCCTCCATTTCTTCAATGCCTGGATGATAGCATAAAAATCCTTATCATAAGTGGAGTATTTCACCTTCACTTCATTCAGATTCTCACTAAAGTATGCTATCGTCCTGTCTTCCTGACTCAAGACTGCCCCGATTGCAAATCCATTTGCATCGCATTTCACTTGAAATGTTTTTCAGAAATCCGGTAACACCAAAACTGGTTGTTCCATAATCTTCTTCTTCAGCAGATTAAAACTTTTTTCAGCCTCTTCTGTCCAGTGAAAAGACTTATGTATCTTCTTCACTGTGTCCATCATCGCTTCACTAATTCCACTGAAATTCCTGATGAACTTTCGGTAGAAACTAGCCAATCCGTGAAAACTTCTTACCTCAAAGATATTCTTTGGTGATGGCCAATTCTTGATTAGCCCCACCTTATTTGGATCCATCCTCAACTCATTTGCCGAAATAAAAAACTCCAAGTAAATGAGCTCTGTCTTCATGAATGAGGATTTCTTCATATTTATCAACAGTTTCTCCCGCTGTAGTTTCTACATCACTGTAGCCAAATGCTTCAGATGCTCTGCCACTGTTTTACTGAAAACCAGTATGTCATCCAAATACACAATGACAAACTTTCCGATGAACTCCCTCAGGACTTTGTTCATCAACCTCATGAAGGTACTCGACACATTTGTTAAGCCAAACGACATAACAAGCCATTCATACAACCCTTCATTGGTTTTGAATGTTGTCTTCCATTTGTCACCTTCTCTCATGCGGATCTGGTGATAACCGCTTTTCAAATCAATATTTGAAAAATACTTTTCTCCACTCAAGCAATCCACCCCTCTCAGTTCAAGTCTGAGGTTTCTTCCAGTCCTCCTTGGGCTTCTGATATTTGTCCTAGGCAACTAATTTGCCTCTGGGCTGACTTCTACCTTGGCCTCTCTGCCCCTGCTTTCGGCTCAACTTCTCCTCAGCTTTTAGAGCCATCTAATAAGCATCTTCCATCGTTTGTATGGTTACCATGCTCATCTCATCCTGGATATCATATCTCAGGCCATTCATGTATCTGGCTACCTTTTCATCATCGCTCTCCCGATGACCTACCCTGATGCTCATTTTGTAGAATTCCTTAGTTTATTCTTTCACTGTCATCAACTTCTATCTCAGGTTCTGCATCCTCCTGAACAGAGTAATTTGATAATCCCTGGGGATGAATTTCGCCTTCATCTTCGCGATCATTCTATCCCAGTTCTTGATTTTCTGCTTGCCTTTGCAGTGTTTGTCAGCTTGTAGTTCATCCCACCACAATGTTGCATGTCCCTTCAATCTCGTGACAGCATGCTTGAATTTCTTGTCCTCTTCGACATCTTCATAGTCGAAGTATGTGTCTAGAGCTCTAATCCAGTCTAGAAGCTACTCTGCATCCAGTTTTCCCTCATAAACTAGAATGTCCATCTTTTCTCTTGCACCCATCCTTGCAATAGCTCTAATCAAATGTTCATTTGATGCATCTTCAGCTGCAACTTCTTCTTCACGTTCAGCCTCAGCTTCAATTTTGGAATCACTAAGATCCCCTGCACTGACTTTGCATCTTTGTGGTGTCTCCATATCTTCGAGTCTATCTCATAGATCACGCATTTCTCTCTCCATGACTGGATCTGTCATCTACCTGCCTCTCCTTCTCGACATTTCCCTCTCCTCTGGTGGATCAGGTGTTTGCATGTCCCTTCTCCTTGGCGGCATGATGGATTCTTCTCTTTCTCTACAACAGAAAGCAAAGAACCTTTCTGTTCTTTGATACCACAAATGACGTCGACGCACTCCCTACACAACACGCAGGTCAGAAGGTCCACGTCAACACAGGATCTTTCCTTTTTTTTTTCACGGCCCGAAGAACTTGAAATGCTCTTCTATTTCCCTATCGGGAAATATGCACCCACATCAATCCTCGTGAGATCCCCTCTTTTCACTTGGGAGATCGGACTTCACACCTTCTCGAATCTAGTGGTCAAGCGTTGGTCTCTTGAATCCCTGAAACCCAAATCAATCAACGCTGACCTTTCCTTTTCCCCTTCGGGATTTTCCCTATCGCGATTTCAGCGATCGTGATGTCGAAAAACTTGTCTCCTCGACTTCCGAATCTCGATTTGTCGAAACTCCGATACTCCCGCGAGCTTTGAATTTTCAACGGTCCTTCACTCCATCTGGACTTTGGAGTTCGCAATAGCGCAAATCCTAATGTAATGAGTTCGGGACTTCACCCCACGAAACTCTGAAATAGCGTGCCACTTGTCCGCTTGCTGACTCCTTGTGGCCCACACAAATCCTCTTGACTTTTGGGATGTCGCATTTCGTGATATCACGATTCCTGTTGCAAGGTTTACGGAATTCCAACCCACGAAATACCGATACAAGCATTCACATGTAAATCCAATGGCCCTTGTGGCTCGGATCTACGGTCCTACTCCTTCTGAGCTTAGAACCTTTCGATGCTTTCAC
This sequence comes from Picea engelmannii, assembly GCA_009831015.1. Lineage (NCBI taxonomy): Eukaryota > Viridiplantae > Streptophyta > Pinopsida > Pinales > Pinaceae > Picea > Picea engelmannii. The sequence continues at coordinate 1,244,488 of ML777254.1, forward strand.
CGTAAATTCCCTACTCCTCCGTGAGATTTGATGGCCCACGAAAATTCGCGAATTCTCCTCAGAGAATTTCGACTGTCTGTCCTTCCCGATGATTTCTGCGAATGACCAAGTGTTCCTCCACAGAACTCGTCCACCTACGGCGCAAACTTACGACGCTTCTTACATACTTCCAGTCATAGCTTCCCTGCACTGTACTTCAACAATTTCGAAGGCCTTATCCTTCCTAAGATTTCTTATAACTCTGAGCCATAGAAAAGACTCTTGCGCGCACTCCTTGCGGCAACCTTCAGACACTTCCAAGTGCTAAAGACCTTCGACCTTGCACACACCTATAGCAACAGTCTCTCAATGCTTCAATCAAGTTCGCAACTCTGAGACTTCACTTGGCCTGTGCACCCCTTGCACGACTCCTGTGTCCAACTTCACTTCTGCATGAATGAGAACAAAAGCTATCCCTATCTGATCCCCTTGTCAACGCACTCCTTGTGGACACTTCAACTGCACTCCTTGCAGGAACTCTTGCTCAGATAGAGAAACAATTGAAACTCATTCCTACTTCCTTTCAGACTTCAAACTCAAACAGGAAATCATATACACAACATATAAAGCAAATGTATAATAGGAAGAAAACATTCATGAGCATATCATTCAGCATCAATACACAGAGGACAAACACGAAACCATGAATTTGAATCAACTCTTTCTATTAATCCAAATATCTATACATGGGTGTTCTTACACAACTCTCTGCCTGCTTTCTGGCTCTCTCCAACAATGTTGCTTCTGATAATATTACAATACACAATGAGGATGTCTATATCTCGTTTCCCTCTTGCGCTCTAAAACTGTCTAATCTACACATTCAATTCTACCTACTTGCATTAACTACTTTAAATGCCTTCTACCTACTAAGGACGAGAGAAAATTGCTCAAGGTACATTTACATCATACAAGTGCGCTTCTTCTTAATGGATTCATTTGAGATTGCACAACAACTTCAAGGCAATTTCAAAATTTGTGCTAGCGCTTGTCCAACTGTCTTTTGCTTCCACACTGGCTCACTTGATGTTGGTGTTGCTCCTGCATCAACAAGCTTAGTATCCTTATGGCTATGCTCCCTTCTAGTGGTTAGACTGAATGAAGGAGGTGTGGGCCCATAAACTGTTAGAATATAATGGATGTGCTTGTTTAGCTGTAGACAATATCACTATTGTCACCCAACCATAGGCCAAAGCCACCCCCGAGCACCTTAACCTTGACAAATAATCATTTCAGAAGCAAACCCTAGGATAGATAGCCAAACAAGATAGTGCACCTCTCTCCAAGGATAGTGCACCAAGCAAGAATAACAAAGAATGATAAGAAATTCCAAACCCAGAGAAGACTGAGACTATAGACTGGCGGTAGCATCTTCTCTAGAACTTGCGCACAAAATTGCCCAGCTGTAGAGAGCACAAGTGTGCTACTGCAATTTTGAGAATGCCTACCAGAATGAAGATTGGCCTTCTGTATTTATACTAAAACTGGCAAACTTCCTGGGCTGACTTCTCATTTTGGGTACTTAGTATATAATATTTCCTTCAGCCGACTTCTTCTCTTGGAGGCTAATATCCTAAGACAAATTATCCTCTTGAGCCGACTTGTCTTCTAGGGTTATTAGTCAACTAATTAGGGTTTCTTCTTGCTTCCCGAAATATTATATTCTCGTTAGGTTTACACGTGGAGGTAAATGCCTCCCGTAGCTACCATAATATCAACACTAAGTTGTGTCAACCTGCCTAATTCCCTAGGAATTGCTCTAGGACAAAGAGCCTACAACTCACTACTACATATGGGTGGATTATTCCATGAGAAGTTTCCACGCTTCCACTAGTTTCATCATTTTTTTAAACAGGGCGGGATTTTCATGGATATTGCCAGTAAAGTTTGTCACAATATTGACGAAAATATTAATTTAACCTAGTCGGGATTTGCGTCGCTATAGCGACAATCTTTCGTGGAAATAACGACGAAAAGTTTACCTATCTCATTTGTTGGTGTTAACAGCTAGTTGACTATTTTATCTATATATATGTGACTTTAAGAGACTTTGTGACACAATTTCTATAGTTGTGACACTGTTCTTGGCTTTTGTTTGAGCTGTTTATTTTTTTCATCACCCACCGGTTGAACAAATCCAATTCTCGATCTACATAGCTCAGATTTTGAATTTGCAAGGTTAGTATGTTATTTTTTATTGATGTACTCATTTAACTTGTAATTTTTTTTTCAAATGTCCAAATTGCATTTAGCTTGTTTTTTCCTTGATAATATAATATGTGTGTACCATATTTCATGTCTTTGGTTTTTGGATCTAGTTGGYATATTCTATGGAAAAKGGTATGTGGATTCCATAATATTCTAGGTTTATGGAATCCACATATCTTTTTCCCTTCAATTGTAGCTATAATCTCTCTCTCTTTTCATTGATAAAGATATGGAATTGCTCTTGAAACTCAACCCTAATCGGTGAAATGATAGTAATTGATTTCTATATTCCCTGCTTTAGCAAGGACTAATAAGATAAATAAACACTAACCCTAAACTTATGTTAGGTGTATATGTTGTTATTATATAAAGAAAACATTTTTACACATATGACCTTATTATAAATATGTTATATATGTCGTCATGATGTTGATCCTCTACACATATGATCACCTTATTATAAAGACGTTGACCTTATTATAAATATTTAGGTCACTGTAAATAAACATATCATAATTGAAAGGAGTAGCCAAAATATAAAAAATTGACAACTTAATGTTTGGTATGGTGTAGGTAAGACAATTACTTGTAAGGACAAGGATTTGTCACAATGAACGAAAATGANAGGAAGCTTGCTCGGTTAAGAGCGGCATTAGAGGTGAGGGGCGATGGAAAATGTTATTTCCCTTGCTATGATTGTAGAGGCTTGCAAAATAGAATACTTTTAATAACAATATCCCAAAAATATTGTAGGGAGAAGAGGCATGCCGAAGGGGGTTATGAATATCGTCCCTTGGTAAGAGGATTCAATATTTAATGTATTCTCTGTAATAATCAATATGTCATGAATTTTAGTAATATTTCTTATCGGGATTTTTATATTTTCTATACACACTAACTTTTCTATGTTGTTTTTAAATATATAGACGATGCCCCCAAAGTGTCGACCTCCAGAGAGTTATTTGCCAAGTACTAGCAGAAATACTACTTTACATGGAGATGAACTTTGAGATCAAAATATTGAATTTGTTGATCAAGTTATTAATGATTATATGGATGGAGATAACGTTAGTGATTCAAATCAGGAAGATGAGATACATAGATTGATCCAAGACACATTTGCTCCAATGGATGAGAACAACCAGGATGATAGTCATGATGTTGGTCTTCTACTCAAGAAGTCACGTCAACCTCTTTATGAAGGCTCAACAACAAATCTTTTATCTTCTATATTGTTGTTGGTGAACCTAAAGGTTTTGAATGGTTTATCAAACACATGTCTCACACATATACTAAGGTTTTTAATTTGTTAATTATTTATTCTTGCATGTTCACAAATACTTAAAATGTTCAATTTTTTCCTATATTGCTATTGTTTTCTAATTCGTAAATTAGTATATTGGATGATATATTGATGATCAATATTGTTTACATTGACTTATTGTTTAGAATTTTGTAGATTGTTAGGTGATGTTCTATTACCGATGTCAAATATTTTTCCACGCACATATCGAGAATTATCTATGATTATGAAAGAAATTGGAATGGACTATCAGGCTATTGATGAATGTCCTAATGATCATATCATATATTATGGACAATATGCATTAGAAAATGAATGCCCACAATGTCAAATAAGTAGATATCAAACCGATAAAGTTTCAAAGAAGGTGTCTCTCAAAGTTCTTCGTTATATTCCAATAATTCCACGTTTCCAGCGGTTGTTCAGGTGCCAAAGTATAGCACAGTTTATGGATTTCTATGCAAAGAACAGAAGTCGAGACGATTTTCTTCAAATGCCTGTAGATGGTTCTACATTGAATTACATCGAAGAAAATTGGCCATTTTTTAAAGAACAACCTCGTAATGTTAGACTTTCGTTGGCAGCTGATGGTGTCAATCCATTTGGAGAGCTTCGTTTTATGTACTTAGTGTGGCTTGTTTTTGTTATAAACAATAACCTTCCTCCTTGGTTGTTGATCAAGAGAGAGCACACAATGTTGGCAATTATTGTTCCAGGTATTTAATTATCTTTTATTTTCTTTAAATCATGAAAAAATATTTCATTTCTTTGTTTCATGCATGGTAATTATTTCTTTTATATATCACGACATCTAGATAAGTATAATTAATCATGCATTAGGTTGAACCAATCAGGTAGGTACTAGGTTAAAGATATGAATGTATATATTGAGCCTCTCATCGATGATTTGTTGAAGTTATGGGTTGGCATCACTATGTATGACATCTCTAGACTAATAGGGAAAAGACGATTTCAATTCCATGGAATACTATCATGGACAATTGATGATGCTCTCGGGTTAACACATTTTTTTGGTATATTGTTACTTTATTTTTGTGATTTAATACTATATATCGTTTTTGAAAAAATCATGCATTATTTTAAATTGTAACTCTAATTTGACGCTACATTTATTCATATATCTTGTAGGTCTTCAAACAAAGGGTAAATTTGCATGCCCAGTTTGTGGTCCTAGGATAAAATCTCATCG
>ML777254.1:1257870-1273640 GCA_009831015.1 Picea engelmannii
ATGTGCCTCTATAGAGAAGATCATTGGTTATGAATGCTAGTAGATCCCCTAAGTGCCCAATATTGACTCTTCTCTTTAAAATGGTCAATATTTTACCTTCTTTGGTAAATTACTAGAAAGGTTGAAGAAATCACGTGGTTTGAAGAGAATATTGATTTGCAACATATTAGGGTTTAATGGGAAAATTTTCATTTTCACAATAAGAAAACCCATGGATTTGTTGAAAAATTGAGAGATATTTGAGAAACTAACTCCAAGCTTGCCAATTATATGTCATTTCTTTCCATTCCTAGAGTGAAGAGGAAAGAAATTCCAATCTTGTATCCTTCAATAGGGTTTCTCCAAGATTGAGTTGATGGTTTTATAATGAAATTTCCATCCATAAGATTGTGTGCTACAAACATGAAATCTTGGGAGATTCATGAGCCTAGAGTATTGGGTTTTCCCATGATTATTTACCCATTTATTCCATCCTCTTTGCATTTGTTAGTATAAGTTTGTATTGCATATTCTTAGGTGAGGAAGAAAGCTATATTTAAATCCATTCACACTGTTACACGTCAAAATTACTCAACTGGATAAGTGTCGCACATTCCTCTCAATTGTCGTAAGTGTCACATCTTCCTTACAACTTTCGCAAGTGTCGCAAGTTGTTCAAAAGTGTCGAAGACATCATTCAAGCATACTTCCATAATGATGACACTAAGGAGGCACTTAAAACATCTCATGTACTTGGTTTGGAGAAGGAGAACTAGTTAACTGAAGTCAAGGGACTCTTGACACCTGAAAAGAGCTCTGAAATAATGGTTTTGAGGGTGAGCACTCCCCTATATCAACCTTAGGAGCGCTGGCACCCCCCTACAAGGCTTCAGGGAATGTTATAACGCTCTCCTGCCCTTTTACAGGAGCGCTACTCACTTTTGGAGCGCTGACACTTCCCTTAATTTTCTCAGGGAGAGCTACAATGCTCTGATACCCCTTTTTCAGGAGCGCTACCTAATCTGAGGCAGTAGTTGGCCCATTGAGGAGAATAAGGGGAGGATCTTTCAAGATTAGAAGGCAGTTGCATTCAAATTCTTGGTTTCATCAGGAGATCCTTGATCTAAGGAAGAGGATTCCCAACTTGTTCTAAATATAACTCAAGAGGTTAAGCTCCTCTTAACCTATATAAGCAAGCTCTATGATGGTGGAAGGAGGAGGAAGAATTACTGCATGAAACCTATGATCTCATAGGAAACACACAATCAGCCAAAGGAGAGGGATCAGTGAAGCTATTTTCATCCAGGTTGTGGATCTTTCGAGCAAGGGTTAGACGAAGAGGACCCGATGAAGCTGTCGCATTCACATCTACGATTGTAACTACTGCTGTCCTTATTATCATTAATATGACACGCTTGGCCTGTTTCTTTCTAGTTTGTGTCTAATGTTACATGAACTTATCATTGATAGATAGATGTATTTTCAAGCTAACATCAATAGAGTAGGAAGTGGTTGTATCTTGTTTGTCTACAGGACTCAGCGAGGAGCAAAGGATCGAACCACAACTCGGAGCGTGTAGGGACAAACGTCAATAAAGAGTACTTATGTTCTCCTTCCTTCTCATGTGTTAGTTTAGATAGATTTGAAAGGAAGTCAGTGTCCACGTTAAGCATTTTCTATCTTAGATTTAGAGTCAAGCTCTTAGAGGCGATCTACCTGTCCACAGGGAGATTTTCCTACAACAGAAACTGGCGACTCCACTAGGGAGATAGCCTCAAATCAAAATTTCTTGTTTTGATTTTCTCCTCATTGACCTTGTTCTATCCCTTGATTGTTTCAGACCTAGTTCACTCCTCTTTTGATTGGTTTCATGAGCCTATTGACTCCTTACCCCATCATACTCAGCATAGTTGTCGAGTTTGAATTGCAATTTTTGGAATTTTTTGACAATTTTGGGAATTTTTAGACCTAGCACCCCTGTCATGGTGTTAACAGAGCGCCAACGCTTCCCCATAGCCTTACATAGAGTGCTATAGCGCTCCTTACCTTTGGCAACAGAGCGCCACCCCTCTTTTGGCCAAAAAACCTTCCAGAATTGCCTTTCTCAGGGTTTTTCTCTATGCCTCTCTTGCTGGGTCACCTAGTGAGTCAATCCTTCTTCTTTCCAACTTGGATATCTATCTTTTGCTTGAAGAACAAACATATTATTGTTTGGATTTCGTAACCTTCTTCACTATTGTTGCTGAGATTTTCTGTCATTTGGAATTTGAAACCCATGCATTGTCTTTCTCTCCTCATTAACCGAACGAAAAACTCTGGTGAAGGTCATCAAAGGCCTACAGATCCTTTCATTTTGATTTTAGTTAAAGATCATTGTTCTTCGATTTTTTCTTTTGGGTGTGAAGTTTGATTTCTCTTTGATTGCTTCTTTTCTTTCACTTTTTTGGTTTGATTACGATGAGAGGGTGTATTGTTTGTATGATTCTTGCTTGTTTTGGTCTGATTTTTTTTGTTCATTCAAGAAGATAATTAGCAAGACGAGCTTTGTTTTGAATTAATCATTATTCATATGCAAACAATAAATAAATAAAAAACATCTTCATGATTGATTGCGCATGTTAGAAGGCATCTAAAAAGTTTTAGCATCACATCAGGATTTGATTGAGAAATTGTTTGAGGACATTCCTTATTCGTGCTTGTTAGTGAAAATAACTCTCTCTCTCTCCCTTAGATAGATGTTCATCGAAAAGAAATGAATTCTTATCATCTCTGATGCATTGTTGGGACTGAGTCACAATTCCATTTGTTTCACTTCCATGCACCCCTTTTGAGTAAGGAACAACTCTAAAATAAACGCTAATTAAAAGTTATCTAGAAATTTTTCTTTTCTAGGATCCTCCACCAACAGTAGAATAGGCTTAGTACTTTGGATTAGGCTGTGAGCATAACTCTCCAAAGTTTTCAAAACAAATAGTAGCATCCTGAGTTAGGGAGAGTCAAATCCAGTCATCGTATAAGTCTTCCTGGGATCCCCCTCTCACACAGGGGTTACGCATGAGGTCGCATTCGGGTGAGCTACGGGGACTAACCCTCCGTGGTTTAACTGATTGTGGTGGTCAGATCGTATTATGGGGGTCACTTCGAGGTAAATCCACAATTACTGCGTGGAAGCCTTATAGTTGATTTCGGGCTCGATACCCTGCCCGTATGTTCTGATCAGACTATCGACTGTTCCCGCCCAAGGGATGACTACGAATTGGTAACCTTAGTGGCCATAATATTTAGGGTCTTACACAAGGTGACGATGATGGGAAGTCTCATTGTACCTGGAGTAGACATTGGTCAAACTCACTCGGGCTCCTTGGAGGGTAAATCCACAATTACTGCGTGGAAGCTTGCACCAAGGCATAAGTCTGCTAAGCAGGTCGCCATTGTAAATGTTCCACCCTATCCCCACCCCTTCTGGACTTGTTCACGCGACGTTGGATTTCATCACCAACTAGTACGGTCATCAAAAGAAGGCCCTGTTTGCTTGGTTACGATTCTTAGATTTTCATTAGCGTATGTTGTTTCTTTTCGGTAGTTGGCCATAGATCTTTTTCGCCAACATCGACCCTCCACGTCGTTCGCGGAGGCTACAGGGACTCCCTCCAAAAAATATGGAAGGAAACACCCCTTTACCCCCTCATTCTACCAAGGAATATCCTCAACAGAGCGAGGTTCAAAATACTACAACTTCCCAAGAAGAAGTTCCCACTCCTTTGGAGAATTTTCGAATTGTTTCAGAATCTCCGGAAGCTTACCGTATTCCAGAGGGATATGAATGACATATCCTACACCTGAATTCCGCTGGTGAATTCATCGTCGTCAATCCTTCTGGAATTTCGGCTGGGTCTCATCAAAACCCTTTAGCCAATGACCCTTTTTGGACTGCAGACGTTGTTCGGAGTCCACCACGCCTGGTGCGAGATCTTTATGGAACTGGAGAAGGTGCCGACGTACCTTTTTCCTACACCGTACCCCTAAACCATTTTACTAGTACCACCTCTTTTACAGCCACACCGCCTGTTGGTACGAACATACCGTCCGTTGGCCCAAGGTCTACTATTCCCCTCCAGACGGCTCATTCTACGATGGCCCCTCACATTTCGACTATTCCCGCCGGTAATGCGGTGGTCAATCAAGCTGCGATTGGCACACCTATAACACCAAGACCTACACTCCCTTTTGGATTCAAAGCATTGAATGCTTCCACTACCACCACTTCCCAAAATAATACCACCCAAGTTATACTGGGGAGTTCCATACCTATCCAACAACCAGAAGGGACCGATCTTGGTGGCCCTAATCCGCTCGGCGGCACCGATCAGTCTTCTACGTCTGGCTTTCAAATTATGGGAACTCTACCTCAAGATGGGGGGCATCCTCCCATCGGAGGAGAAATTCCATTTGGGGGGCACCCTCATGCTGGGGGGAAACCTCAATCCAGAGTCTACCATCAACTGCACGAACAAAATGTGTCTGCCGCACCCAATCCGTGGAACGTCCTTTTTCAAGGAAACCCACAGTCCTCGGCAGGACAAAATACTCAGACTCTGCAACAACCCCCTTATGGACAAATTCCAAACCCAACCTATAACCCGCAAAACCCATCCGGTTATCCTCCGCTCACACATGCTTCTCAAAACACCTCAAATCCTGTGTACTCTGGTCAAAACCAACCTCACATGAGAGGGCCCACTAGTTATAATTATCCACATAACCCAGTAATGGGCCCCACTGGTGTCCCTCTGCCACACCAACATTACCCACAGATTAACCGATAACTCCCTTTTCTGGCAACCCTGGATCTTCCAGACTTGTCTCGGTTAACGAATGATCCTATTTATCATTCTCCGGTTTGGCCAGCTATTCCAGCTAAACTTCTTTCTGACATCCCAAAATTTGACGGAAAGTCCAGATAAGACCCAAACAACCACGTGATGACATTCCATTTGTGGTGTTCATCCAACTCTCTCATGGACGATTTTATCCATTTGCGTCTTTTCCAACGAACACTTACGGGTTCCGCAGCAAAATGGTATATTGAACTACCATGCGCATCTTTTCATGATTTCAACTCCCTCGCCATGTCCTTCCTCACGCATTTCCAACTTCCCATTTGATATGAGACAAGTACTGAACTATTAACCTCCCTTCACCAGACAACTTCCATACATATCTCCAATCATATCCATGAATGGAGATGACGACGAAGGCTAATCAAAGAGGTCATTCCTGACCAATTGTTAGCAGAATGGTTCACGAAATCATTATTACCCCAGATCACTCGTGATGTCGCCATGGGCGGCGTAGTCACTGAGGAAGAAGCCATTGCTCGAGCTCAGTACTTAGACTTAGTCTATTCACAATCCGGTACTCTGTATGAGTTGATACCGAATGCCCCCCGTGCCACTAATGATCCATCCAAACCATCGTCTGCTTCCCACACAGATGGAGTTATTGGCTATGTCAAAACCCAATCCACGACCCAGTTGACTGGAACAATTCAGCGGCCCGCTTCGATGGTTGCTCCCAGTCCGACTGCACCCTCTTCTACCCCCCCTCAAACTCAGGTCTCTGATGTGAATGTGGTCCAATCAACCCCTTCACAACAACTTGGGGGAAAGAAGAAAGCGAAAAATAAACCAAAGAAAACCAATAACACCGAACAACCCAAAACCCAACCACAAACCCCTGCTACCAGAAAACAACCACAATGAAAACCGAAATTCCCATGTCTCATTTGTGGAGATGATCACTACACTCGAGACTTCCCACATCGCAATGAAGTGGCCAAACTTTTCAAGGGAAATTCATAACCCGTTGTGCTGACTCAACCTTTTCCACAGCAGCAATCTTTGGTTGCACAGACCCCCACGCCAAGGGGCAGTTCCAACCAACCCCATGATGAGGCCTCGACAAGTGCCCACATTTACATGTTCAACAGGGTTAATTTAACCACTCGCTCTGCGACATATGACACGCCAGTTAAACCTGATAAGCCGAAGATTGCTAACGGTTCTCCACCGGACCTGTTGCCATCCTCCGCCTATTATCCCTCCATCCGGGCCTCTCCAGATTGAGAAACCGTCTTTTGAATCCATCTTACGCCCTCCTAAGAGCACCATCCGGAAATCTACTTTCAATCCTAACTCACGGGCTGCCCAAAATTACAATATTGTAGAAGATTTGGCCCAAGCACCATGTGCTATGTCTGCCTTGGAAGTTCTACAACACTGTCCTAGCCAACGTAGAACTCTCTTAGCCGCTATCGACACTTTTGATCCTGAGTCATCAAACAACCTCACGTTTAATATATATGACCATCAACCGTGACTCTCCCACCAACTAACTTTCCAAATCGATGTTGTTTTTCACAATCAACAAATCCACCGAACTATCCTGGATGAGGGAGCCTCTACCTGTGTCATGTCTCTAGCCTGTTGGAAAGGCTTGAAATCACCCGCCCTTAACAAATCCCCTACAATGTTATGTGCTTTCTATGGACGAGGTTTTCATCCTCATGGATTATTGCAATCCTTAGTCGTTCAGTTGGGCGGAAAAACCGTTACCGTTGACATTGAGGTGGTTGATGCTCCCCTCGATTACAACCTATTACTCGGAAGAAGTTGGTTCTACGCTATGAATGTCGTCGCCTCATCGGTGTTCTGATGTGTACAATTCCCCCATCAAGGAAAAATTGTCACCGTCAATCAGCTTGATTTCTGTACACCCGACCCTCGCATCCCTGCCACCAACAACATTCCTTTTTTGGGAGACCAAGTAGTTACGTATGAAAGCATTGGTGTTGGCTTATTGAAAGATTCTAGCCTTATGGGTACTTTCCCTACACCAATTCCACCTACTACACATCATATTTCCATTGTCAATATGGTCTCAACTATGCCTTATCAATCCTTGGAATCATCTGATGTTTGGATCGTGCCTAGTCCTTTGGAATTCGATGTGCTTAGTGACACTATGCCACTCATCCCAGTCGAGGTCGCATACGTAGCTATCCAATCTGCCTCTCCCTCTTCCAACAATTCACATTCATTGGCATCCGATGCCTTTTCGATGCCCTCATGGTTGGATTCCTTATCATCTGCCATCGATTACATTTCCCACATTTTCCCTTCGGATGAATCGATTATGGAAATGCTCAACATTGACGACTTACCTTGGGATGATAACCATCATTGATCCTCTTTTCTTCCGCCATTGGAATAAATTCGTGGAGACACACGCTCTGTCTTCCCACCCGATGTTACCCATGCTCCGCAATCTCCTATCCTCACACAAGATACTCTCTCTGAGGGGAACATGAGTAACATCTCTACTACGATCACGATCGACATTTCGATCAAAGAAGGTGTCGTGGAAAACATTAATCTAGGTGCTAATTGCACACCTGACGAAGTGGTATCTTACACCGCTTTGTTTAAAGAATTCCGCGATGTCTTCACATGGACCTATGAGGAAATGCCAGGGATCGGCCCTTCAATCGTCGTACACGAAATCAAAACTTACCTTGGCGCAAAACCGGTTCGACAGAAACTTCGCCCGATTCATCCCAAGAAAATCACAGCTATAAAGGCAGAAGTTGAAAAACTTCTAAAATCTAGCTTCATCTATCCCGTCCCTTTAACCGAATGGGTTTCCAACCTTGTTTTGGTTGCCAAGAAACAAGGGACCATCCGTGTTTGCATGGATTATCGAGATCTCAACAAAGCTTGTCCCAGGGACAACTACCCTACGCCCTTCATCGATCAAATCATCGATAATTGCGTAGGGAGCGTAATCTTCTCTTTCATGGATGGCTTTTCTAGATATAACCAGATTGAAATCTTGCCTGCAGATCAACACAAGACAGCCTTCATCTTCCCTTGGGGTACTTTCGCCTACCGAAAACTACCTTTTGGCCTTAAAAATGCTGGGGCTACTTTCCAGCGAGCCATGTCGTATGCTTTTCATGGCATCAAACATATAATAGAACCGTATCTCGACGATTTACCCACCCATTCGCTAAATCGATCCGATCACATTGATCATTTACGGACGATTTTTCTTCGATGTAGGTTCTACCGTATTCGTCTGAACCCACACAAATGCATTTTCGCTATCGAATCCGGTCAACTCCTCGGTTTCATTGTCTCCAAAGACGGGATCAGGGTGGATCCCTTAAAGATCAAGGCCATCCTAGACTTACCCTCACCTACCAATTTAACCCAACTCCAAAGTTTGCAAGGCAAAGAAAACTTTCTTCGTCGTTTCATCTGCAACTATGCCGAGATCACTAAAGGATTTATGCGGTTACTACAAAAGAACATCCCTTTCATCTGGGATGCAACCGCCCAACAGTCATTCGATTCTCTCAAGCATGCTTTGACCCACGCACCTTTGTTACATCCTCTTAAATATACAAAGGATTATATCCTTTACTTGGCCGCTTCTACTTCCAACATTGCGATGGTGTTAGTCCAAGAAGACCCCAACGACGAAGAACATGTGATTTATTATCTGAGAAAGAGTTTATCTGGACCCGAACTCAGATATTCACATGTTGAGAAACTGGCTCTAGCAGCCGTCATCGTTGTCCAAAGGTTCCGCCACTACATCTTATTATGCACCACCACGGTAATCGCAGACTCCAACCCTATGTACCACGTCTTGACATGTCAAGTACTTGGGGGAAAATATTCAAAATGGATCGTTATTCTTCAAGAATTTGATTTGGAGTTTACAAAGGCCAAAGCCAAGATATCCTTGGTGTCTGCCGAGCTCATCTGCACTCTCCCTCATGCCGATAAAAGCATTGAACCTAGAGATTCTCTCCCCGATGAATCTCTCTTCCTCATCAGCACCTTTGATCCTTGGTACGGAGACATTCTCCTCTACCTTCAAACCCAACGTTTTCAGCCCAACATCTCTCGCGAAGAGAGTCAACGCATTTGTCACCACGCTCGTCATTATCTCATCATTAGCGACACCCTATATCTCCGAGGTATTGACACCATCCTTCGGCGATGTCTGATTAAAGAGGAGGCTGAACGTGTTTTCAACAATTGTCACCTTGGCGCCTGTGGCAGTCACCTTTCCGGGATGGCCACAGCCCAAAAAATTCTACGTGCCGGCTACTTTTGGCCCTCGATTTTCAAAGATTGCATCGAGGCTGTCAAAAAATGCCCACCCTACCAAATCTTTAACAAGAAGGCACACACCCACCCCACTGCGCTGCACCCTATTATTGCCATCGGCCCCTTTGCCAAATGGGGTATCGATTTCATGCAGTGTAAGCCTACCTCAGCTGGGGGGCATGGTTACATTATTGTCACTGTCGATTACTTCACCAAATGGGTTGAGGCTATGCCTACCTTCCTGAATGATGGTCGTACTACAACTCTATTCCTCTTCAACCACATCATAACTCATTTTGGTGTACCACGTGCCATTGTCACTGACCATGGTGCACACTTCAAAAACCAGATGATGAGCGAGTTACATGTCAAATTGGGTTTTCTCCATGAAAAATCATCCCCTTACTACCCTCAAGCGAACGGACAAGTTGAGGCTATCAACAAAGTCCTAAATACCATGATCCAACGCATGGTAGGGGAAAACAAGACATCGTGGAATTTACAACTGTTCTCCGCTCTCTGGTCCTATCGCACTTCTGCAAAAACTTCAACTAGATTCACTCCTTTCCAGTTGGTCTATGGCATTGAAGCAGGGATGATTTTAAGGATGGAAATTTATTTTAAAATGTAGAAACCTTGGCGAATCTTACTAATCCTTCATATGCCAACTATAAATGATTGGCGATATTTTTGTAAAAATATTCAAATTTCTAAGGATTTTATATAGTTTTTATAAAATTTTGGCGATTTTTAAGGTAAAATAATTTTATCCTATATAATTTGGGCGAATCATTTTTAAAATAGCGAATCTCGTTTTTGGAAAAACCATGGAAAATTAGCCCATGAGTGAAATTTAGCCCCTAAAATCATCCCTGCATTGAAGTCGTCCTACCAATCGAGTGTGAGATTCCATCACTCAAACTAAAAATTGAACTCCTGCCCCATACTTCTGCTGAAGAAGAACGATTCTTGTATTTATCCAAATTGGACGAAACACGTCGCAATGTTGCTCTCGCCAATGAGGCACATCAGAAACGAATTAAGAGTCAATATGACAAATCTGTCCACCCTCGGACTTTTGCAAAAGGAGACTTAGTCCTCATTTACGACCAAGCTCACGATAAATTGGGAACAGGAAAGTTAGAGCCTATGTGGCACGGTCCTTACATCGTGAAATATGTCCTACATAAAGGTGCCTAGGAATTAGTTGATCATGATGGAATTTCCCTGGGGGAGCCCCGAAACGGGCTTTACCTTAAAAAGTACTATGCCTACATCACCTAGCATATGTACTTTGTACATTATTGTATTTTAAGTTTGGTGTGTCTATTTATTTCTCGTGCTCGAGTCTTTACCGTTGCCACTCATGACTGTGCCTATGTTTTCATGCGCAGATGATGTCTTTCTTTCCTATCTTTTTTGGGTTCGCGGATGGTGCTAGCCGACATACCCGGAACATTGCTTCGGTAGCATGGGTTATTTACCAGTTTGACGAGGTGGTGAGTTCAGGAGTCATCTTCTTAGGACCAGCAACCAACAATATGGAAGAATATCACGTTGTCATCAGACTGTTGACCCAAGCCTCCTCCCTAGGTATCTCTCATATCATTGTGTACTTAGACTCCCAACTCATGGTTTATCAACTCAACCGTATCTACGCTATCCGTAGTCCTATCCTGCTACGTCTACACTTACAAGTTCGCCGTCTAGAACGAATGTCCGATTACATTGAATATAGACACATTCCAAGAGAACTTAATAGTGTTTCGGATTCATTAGCTAATTATATCATGGATCAGTATCTTGCCCACATATAAGATTTAAGGAAATCAAAACTGTACATTACATGTAAATTATAACACATCACAGACATCATCATGTACAAATCATTGGCATCGTAAAAACTCGAAACTGTATATATATATATATATATATATATATATATATATGGCGTGACTGAAATGTTTGTATTACATAAAAAAGTATGTAGAAGAGCAAAATATTGGGTCTTTCCACCCATACAATGTCGCCTGACAAGGCATACAAAATATAATCACCGGAGAGACTCTAATCTCCCCGCACTACATTGTGTTGTGAGTAACACACCATTGCACATACTACATGCCTCAATAGAGAATTGATATTCTCCGGTACCCCCACAGTGTGCCGCTGCAGATGTAAAGGCACTTCTCCCCTCTGCAAAGGAGGAATGCCCATCATAAGACCTTGGAGGTTTCTCTCAACCTCTCAGAGACCCATCACTGGTACTGCCGGATCTGCTGCAACCGGGATGCCCCCACGACGTCCTGGTACTGATACATCAGCCGGACGCACTGCTCCCTTGTCTGCATGTTGGAAACAATACATCTGTTAAAACTCTTCTACATACCCAAAAAAAAATATATACATCAAAAACTTTAAAAACAAAAACTAGACAAGGTATGTCTCAGTCTCTTACCTGACTCATCCTAGTCTTCCCCTGCGAGAAAAATCAAATCCATGCTCCCACGGAAGTCTACCTCGGCATAAGGGAAGTTCTCTATCCAGAGATACTGTCATCTCAGCCAGGTAAAGAAATCACCAGTGAAATGGAACTCTGACTTCGACACTAGACTTGGAGACAGACTAGTCCACCTCTCCATCCTCGTTTCATCCACTGGTCACACCGCCAGTGCTATCTGAGGCTGCATCTGGGGGATGCACTCTAGAAAAAATGAGACCAAAAAGGAGCCATAACCGAACTGCTTCTACCCAATCCTGCATCGTGAAATCTATTCCTTCACATTTCGAAGGAACCCTGCACTCCAGTTGAACAGTGTTGGTTCCATACACTGAACACCGTAAGCCACCTGCGATCTTGATGCCAGATGAGCGTTAGTTCTTCCTGTCACGCTCGTGATAGAAAACAATATAGACCGGAGGGGAAATTATCGAATATCCTTGATAGGGATTCTACCCCCTACCAGCCTTGCTCCTGGGATACAGTGGCATGCCAGATACACGTCCACTTGTTCAGGTAGCTCCCTCTACCCGAAGAACAATATGGGGACCCCTCTTTTCGAGAGGCCGATCAAAAAGTACACTCAATGGTTAAAAGTTGTGTGCCAATTCAGAACCCTTGCTCTGCAACATCCCAGAGGCCAATCATATGCTCGAGCAATAAAATCTCTCTCTTCATTTTTTGCAACTTGAAGAATTTGAGCAAACCACAAGCTCACAAAGCGTCCCATGTGCGAGGACTCCACAAGGCGACTAAGTCATCCATCTCATGTTCCCTCTCTTTCCACTCGATCATGGTCGCCGAAGTTATCTACAAAACAAAAAATCAAGAAATCCATTATTTCCATGTTTTGGTAATTTCGGCAATTTTTAAAAGCAATTTAAAACATGAAATGAGCTGCCCACATCATTTAAAAGAAACCACACACTCTTTTATAACTACCACGACCTCCCTATCCATTTAACATTCATCAAATGACAATGAAAACATTTTAAAAATTCAAAACAACTTTGGGGGCTGCGTAGGCACATGGGAAGATCTTCTATGAGCTATTTTACCAAAAAACGACCTATCTAATTGGCTACAGGGGCGTTGACATCTTAGCCATCCTTTTCTAAAGCGTTTTTTGTAAAAGAATTCCCCTTTTCCATTAGTTTTTAAAAGAGGCCGATTTGGTTCTATTTGGGGTGACTTAGGGCTTCACGTTTTAATTAAATGATTCTATTAAAATGAATGTGAAACCATGTGTTTGAAAGAGCAAGAGATGGACACCTACCTGGTCTGAACGACAAGCAAAATGATGAACCGTAGCTCTGGCAGCGAGCAAAACAAGATCCACTTCAAAATGAGATTCTCCACTACTCCAAAATCCTTGTGCAAAATGAAATGGTAAATGAAATTTCAATGAGTTGTTATTTATAAATTTTCATTTTTCATAAGGTATAGTCATTTTTGGGTTTCTCTAATGACATAATGGCTTTACTAAATCTTGTTTTGTAGTTGTGGCATCACAGGTTTCCTGACAGTTCTGATGGATTATTCACCTTGTCACAATTATGAGCATAGTCTTAGTTCGTTCTTGAGCTCGATAATATGAGAACGTAACCGGGTAAAATTTTATCTCTTTTTTGGACCCATATGGATATACGAACACACGAAAAAGGAACCCCCCTGGAATCTACTTTAAACCCTTTTCAGACTCTCTAAATATGAAAATATTGTCAAGTGACCTTGCTTCCTTTCACACTCGTTAAAAGGTCAGAAACGGCGTCTTTCGAGCGATAGTTTACCCCTTTTTCGGTCTCTTTGGAATATTGTACAAAAAAGGAACTGAGAGATTTCTCTTTTAAGTGTTTTTCCAAACTCTATAATCCCGAAAAACCTTCGAGTTTTCTGTATTTGGACTCGTCAAAACACACATCGACAGGCCCATATGGGACCGATCCCTTACTTCTTCCGGTTCATTAAACAAAGGAAGAGGAACTTACTGAAGGTGAGTTATATCGAGCATGTGTTATCCTCTTCGAGCTCATTAAATCAAAAAGAGGTACTCATCTATATGGATGGGGGAAAAAATTCAAAGGAGCAAGCCAAGCAGTCTCTTGAGAACATTATCCAACACTTCTTAGAGTCGCCCTTGAACATGACACTTTGTCATTTGCACATATCATAATCCGTTGAACCTCTGAATTGAGCCAATCCTTCGAGTTCCTTTCACTCCTTTGGGTCACCCGACGCAAGTCACAGTATCCACTGCATAGTTTTGGTCCATGTCATGTTTTTCTGTTGTGCCGCAGTGTTCAAGGGAAGTATCCTCCTCGAGAGTCAACCATCCCAAATATCTTACCTCAAAACCTATGTCAATCCATGTCCATTTGATCTGCCAATTACATCTCCATGTTTGTTTCATGTCGTTGATGGGGGATATATCAAGGCCCTCCCTCGACGAGTCTATTCCTGTAGACTCCAACACATTATCCAAGAATTAGGCTTAGAAACCACTTAGTACTTTGAGACCTGCATGCCTCAATGGCAGGCCTCCTCACATTCGACAGTGGGTTTACATCATTGACCCCTGTTCGAATGAATCCATGGATGTTCGACCTCATCTCATCTATTCACATTCGCTGGAATGTACTAGGGTACCTTGGGAATTATTGACATTAATGGTGATCTCCCTCGCACTTGTTAACGGTTCACACCAATGACCGGTAATCAAGTGGTTTCTACCATGTTCGACATCAGGACATCTATTCACATGGTCAGATTCGTACCATATTGGGATTGGTAAGAATACCCTAGGTTGAGTGATCACTTTGATATATGCTTCGCCCAGGATGCGAAGGAATTTCTATTGGACAAAGAACACATACACTGTCACATAGATCCACTTTGTATTGGTCATGGCTATGTTTTATCATCTCGTAGATCCACTGTGTATTCTTCGTGGCTACAATCAGTCCGAGTCATCAGAGTATAGATCCACATTGTATCTTCAGTGGCTATACCTTCTTGTCAATACAATTATGGATCCACAGTGTGTTTTATGGCGTCCATATCTCGCAAGTCTTGATCACCCAAGCATAGGTATGCCTACCTTGGGTTTTGAAATATGTCATGATATTTGTTGGATATTTGTGTGCAGCTTCCGTCAGGTTCTTTGAGTCTATACCCTTTATTGAACGTCTACAAAGTATTTCAGTCATCAGTTCGCATATTCTAACTTCATACTTTGGGGGGCATTCTGTTACACGTCAAAATTACTCAACTGGATAAGTGTTGCACATTCCTCTCAATTGTTGTAAGTGTCGCATCTTCCTTACAACTTTCGCAAGTGTCGCAAGTTGTTCACAAGTGTCGAAGACATCATTCAAGCATACTGCCATAATGATTACACTAAGGAGGCACTTAAAACATCTCATGTACTTGGTTTGGAGAAGGAGAACTGGTTAACTGAAGTCAAGGGACTCTTGACACTTGAAAAGAGCTCTGAAACAATGGTTTTGAGGGTGAGCGCTCCCCTATATCAACCTTAGGAGTGCTAGCGCCCCCCTACAAGGCTTTAGGGAGCATTATGATGCTCTCCTTCCCTTTTACAGGAGCACTACTCACTTTTGGAGCGCTGGCACTTCCTTTAAGTTTCTCAGGGAGCGCTACAACGCTATGATACCCCTTTTTCAGGAGCGCTGCCTAATCTGAGGCAGTAGTTGGCCCGTTGAGGAGAATAAGGGGAGGATATTTCAAGATTAGAAGGCAGTTTCATTCAAATTCTTGGTTTCATCAGGAGATCCCTGATCTAAGGAAGAGGATTCCTAACTTGTTCTAAAGATAACTCAAGAGGTTAAGCTCCTCTTAACCTATATAAGCAAGCTCTATGATGGTGGAAGGAGGAGGAAGAATTACTGCATGAAACCTATGATCTCATAAGAAACACACAGTCAGCCAAAGGAGAGGGATCAATGAAGCTATTGTCATCCAGGTTGTGGATCTTTCGAGCAAGGGTTAGACGAAGAGGACCCGACGAAGCTGTCGCATTCGCATCTACGATTGTAAGTACTGTTGTCGTTATTCTCATTAATATGACACGCTTGGCCTGTTTCTTTCTAGTTTGT
>ML777255.1:0-48949 GCA_009831015.1 Picea engelmannii
ATAACTGGATTTACTCTCCCTAACTCAGGATGCTACTGTTTGTTTTAGAAACTTTGGAGAGTTATGCTCACAACCCTAATCCAAAGTACTAAGCCTAGTCTACTGTTGGTGGAGGATCCTAGAAAAGAAAAAGTTCTAGATAAATTTTAATTAGCGTTGATTTTAGTGATTGTTATTTACGCAAAGGGGTGCATGGAAGTGAAACAAATGGAATTATGACTCAGACCCAAAGAATGCATCAAATATGATAAGAAGTCATTTCTTTTCGATGAACATCTAGCTAAGGGAGAGAGAGAGTTCTTTCACTAATCCAGCACAACTATGGAGTGTCCTCAAATGATTCTTTTCTCAATCAAATCCTGATGTAATGCAAAAACTTTTTAAATGCCTTCTAATATACACAATCAATCATGAAGATATTTTTTATTGTTTGCGTATGGATGATGATCAATACAAAACAATGCTTGTCTTTTCTAATTATCCTCTTGGTATGAATGAAAACCAAACTTAGCACAAGCAAAAGTCACACAAACAATACACCCTTTCGTAGCAATCAAAACAAAAAAGCGAAAGAAAAAGAAACAATCAAAGAGAAAAGAAAACTTCACACCCAAAACAAATAATTGAAGAACAATGACCTTGACTGAAATCAAGACAAAGAGGTCTGTAGAGCCTTGATGACCTTCACGAGGGTTTTTACTCAACTGAAGAGAAGAGAAAAACAATGCATAGGTTTCAAACTTCACTTAACAGGAAAAAACTCAATGAAAATGGTGAAGAAGGCTACAAGATCCAATTAACAAGGTGTTTATTATTCAAACAAACAGATGTCAAGGCTGAAAGGGAAGAACAATTGACTCACTAGATCACTCAGCAGAAGAGACACAGAGGCAAACCCTAAAAAAGGCAGTTCTGGAGGGTTTTTTGGCCAAAAAGAGGTTGGCGCTCTGTTTCCAAAGGAAAGGAGCATTGTAGCTCTCTATGTAGAGGTATGGGAGAGCGTTGGTGCTCTGTTAGCACTAGGACAGGGGCGCCAGGGTCTAAAAGCCCCAGAAATGTCAAAAAATTCCAAAAATTAGGATTCAAACTTGACAGGTATGTTGAGTGTGATGAGGCAAGGAGCCAATTAGCTCATGAAACTAATCAAAGAGGAGTGAACCAGGTATGAAACAATCAAGGGATAGAACAAGGTCAATCAGGAGAAAAATCCAAACAAGAGGTTTTGATTTGAGGCTATCTCCCCAGTGGAGTCACCAGTTTCTGTTGTAGGAAAATCTCCTTGCAGACAGGTAGATCACCTCTAGAGCTTGACCTTAACCCTAGACAGAAAAGTGCTTAACATGGACACTGAATTCCTTTCAAATCTATCTAAACTAACACATGAGAAGGAAGGATGACAGAAGTACCTTTTTATCGATGTTTGTCCCCACACGCTCTGAGTTGCACTCCAATCCTTTGCTCCCCGTTGGATCCTGTGGACAAAACAAGATATGACCACTTCCTACTCTATTGATATTAGCTTGAAAATAGATCTATCAACTAGTGATAAGTTCATGTGACTTTAGACACAAACTAGAAAGAAACAGGCCAAGCATGTCATATTGATGAGAATAACGACAGTAGTACTTACAATTGTAGATGCGAATGCGACAGCTTCATCAAGTCCCCTTCGTCTAACCCTTGCCTGAAAGCTCCAGAACCTGGATAACAGTAGCTTCACTGATCACTCTCCTTTGGCTGATTATGAATTTCCTACAAGATCATAAGTTTCATGTATTCAATTCTTCCTTCCTCTTCCCACCATCATAGAACCTATTTATATAGGTTAAGAGGAGCTTAACCTCTTGAGTTATCTTTAGAACAAGTTGGGAACCTTCTCCTTAGATCAGGGATCTCTTGATGAAACCGAGAATTTGAGCACAACTACCTCCTAATCTTGAAAGATTCTCCCCTTATTCTCCTCAACAGGACAACTACTGCCTCAGATTAGGCAGCGCTCCCTTGGAAGGGGCATCAGAGCGCTGTACCACTCCCTGGTAAGCCTTGGGGAAGTGATAGCTCTCTCAAGATGAGAAAAGCTCCTTCAAAGGGGGCTGGGGAGTGTTATAATTCTCCTTGAAGCATTATAGGGGAGCGCCAGCGCTTCTGGAGCTGAAGTAGGGGAGCGCTCCCCCTCAAAACCTTTGTTTCAGGGTTCCTTTCAGGTGTCAAGAGTTGTTTGACTTCAGTAAACCACTTCTCCTCCTTCAAATCAGTCATGTGAGATGTTATAAGTGCCTCCTTAGTGTCGTTGACATGGCAGTATGTCTGAACATCATTTGCGACACTAGTGACCAACTTGCGACACTTGCGAAAGTTGTAGGGAAGATGCGACACTTATGACAATTGAGAGGGACAATGCGACACTTATCCAGCTGAGCAATTTTGACGTGTAACACTTCATATACATTAATAAAATACACCATTGGTTGCAATATCAACAAGAACAAAAGAGATAGCGGAACATGATTCCATGAGAGAGGGGGATTGAGGGGCTAAGTCTTTTTATTATTATTTTATTTTACCCATAATTGATTTTATGGAGAAAAGCGATTACATGAGCTTCTTGGGATGGAGGATAGGTGGCTCTTGTCTTCATGTGATTTAAAAATCCCTTAGGTGTTTTTTTGGGTCTTTGTCTTCTTCATCTTCTTCCCCTGGTTCATTTTGTTCCCTTGTTCTTCTTCCTCTTCACTCATTGTTGCTAGTTTGTATGCTCTTGGTTTGAGTATGGAAATGAATGGAAGGAATAGGAGAGCCATTGATGAATGGCTGTAATAATTATTGATCATTCCAAGAGGGAATGGATGCATGTCTGCATGATCTTGATGGTAGTTCGGATAGAAATTTCCACAACAGAGAGTTCTTGGATTTTCCAGTAGGGAGATTTCCTGACCAGTAGCACTAGAGCCCTGGAGAGAAATCGAATGAACTCAGGGATTGCATGGTATAGAAAGGTGCTCATTTCCTGGGGTTGTGCAGGCTAAGGGGGAAAGAGAGATAGAAATTAGGATTTGATGTGAGGTTGGGAAACCAGAGAGATACTTAGCCAACTTCTATGTATTTAGACATGGCCTAGAATCTGTCCTTGTGAATTCATATCCCTGGATCAGGGGTGACCTGTTGTTGAGATTAAATCAAGAATAATGTATATGGTTGGGAGGAATGTACTTGGTCTACAACCAGTTGGTGAACGTTTATTTGCAAAGATAAGTGCTCTATGTGTTTTTTGTGTAATATTTATTTCCATTGTGTATTTAATTATCTCTTAGATATGTATTTTTAATGTGCATGTCTACTGATTATTTGATGTGTATGGAACATTTCTTACTTTTTTATGTTGTAGCATGGATCTTGTCTTATGCATGTGATGTGCATGCTTCTAACGTTTTTGAGAATTCCTTTGTTTTCGAGATACGATCAGAGAACTAAGTCTTGGGACTGCAGCATGTCTCACTTGCAGATGTCTGGGTGTGTTGCAGCCTGTTTAAGGTAACATATCTAGACCTATGGGTGATCAGGTATGTTACATGGAGAGTGAACTAGAGAATGACTCGAAGGCCGAAGGATTACATACTAAACGAGATTAATCCACCCATGATCAACCTCTTAATAATTTTGTAATTATTGGGATTTCGATACTCCGGGATGTTTGGAGTGATTTAACACATGAGCTAAAATGACCAAAGGCCTAAACATACCTCTTCCTTTCATGTCTTTGCATAAACATTTAAATATTAATTGTGTTATATCATTTTCAACATAATTAAATTAATAGAATTGAATATGATAAACATTTAATGATATTTGTTATATTATAATATAATACAATGTATTGTATTTATACCACAATATAATACAAGTGGGACCCCTTCGGGACTTCGGGAGTATGGGGCTCCAGGAGGTTTGAGAAATGGAGAGTGTGTTAAAGAGCCGAAGTAGTTGAATCAAATTTTCTCCCTCATTCCAATACTAAAATACAATATTGGGGATTTATTGAACCCGGGCACAATTCTCAAGGAGGTGTTTTCCAATAAATGCATTATAATAATAAAACATTTATTATAATAATATTTTCACATGGATGAGGCCAATCCATTTCCTTTTTTTTTAAATTATTTTTTAATGTGTGATATGTATAAGTGTGGACCCCATCGGGACTTCGAGACTTTGGGACTTTGGGACTTCGATACTCTGGGATGTTTGGTGTGATAGAGTACATGAGCTAAAATGGTTGAAGGGTAGAACCTAATTTCTCGTGTTCCAATGTTATAATAAATATTAAATGTAGTTTATTATATTACAAGTTAATATAGTTAATTATATTTGCATCAAGATATAATATAAGTGGGACCCTCTCCGGAGCTTGGACATTGGGGGGTTTCTGGGTATGTCCATAAGAGTGTGGAGAGTAATTACGCCGAAGTATGGTAATTTAGTACATTAATTGATTTTAATAACCCTAAGTGTAATCGATGATAGTTAATTATATTATAATGTAATTCATTATGATTATATTCTAATATAATTAATTAAAAATATTTAGTGACATGTTTGGGTTATGAGTTAATGTGACAGGGTACTAATATAATAATTAACACTAATGCACCCCAAATTGTGGGATTCCCAAGGTGAAAGGGAGGTAATTATGAGTTTTACCAAGCTGATAATTTAGTCCAAATAAAAATGTAATTACGAGGTTAAGTAATTAATGAATATTAAATATCCCTAATGGGGATTACTTAAATGATTAATAAAGAATGGTATTTTATCATAATAATGATTAATTAATTTAATACACCTATAAGAGTTATACAAGCATCAACCTATGGTTGGGAGAGTCTTTGTATGCTATGATGATGTGGCCTATCGGATGACAGGGATCCACGTGGATACCACATGGCGGTGAGAGACTCTAGTCGATGAAGGCCTAAAGAACTTTGAAGGACC
The DNA here is from genome assembly GCA_009831015.1 of Picea engelmannii. Lineage (NCBI taxonomy): Eukaryota > Viridiplantae > Streptophyta > Pinopsida > Pinales > Pinaceae > Picea > Picea engelmannii. The sequence continues at coordinate 4,990 of ML777255.1, forward strand.
ATAACTTGCTATCCAGAACTCAGATCTGGAAAAATTTATAGTCGTTGGAAAACCCATGTCAAATCGAAGATGATGTGATCCTAGTTATAGGGATTCAAGATGATTGAGAAAAGAGAAAAATTTATACCCCATCCCTAAAAAAGGTACTTAGGGATTGGGTGTGTGACAACATAGGAGTGTCAGAAGTCAAAAGAGTCTTGCAATCATACACCAAGGTTGAGAGCATATATAGACAAATCCCCTAGGTAGAAATAATCATATTATGAATGAGCAATACACTATGGATCCATGAAATGAAATGCTAGACCATGGCCATGAAAGAATACACAGTAGATCCATGTCATAAATATGACCATAGCTACAAGAAAATACAATGTGGATCTACATCATGAACACAATCATATCCACTAGAAAATACAATGTTGATCTATGGCACAACATATAGATATCAAGAAGACAACGAGCACTAAGGAGAGTTCCCCTAATGTCTTGAATGTACTCATAGGTAAGTGATATAATCCATCGCAACTTGGGAGGGGATGTTGTAAAAGAATTATGTGTCCCCCCAAAAAACATCTTCATCCCAAACCATCATGGTATGAATCTACACATGGGAATAGATGATTTTTTGTTGAGCATGGTAGAAAATGTCTGGTTACTAGTCATTGATGTATATCGTTAATAGACGTGAAGGGACCCAACGATGATGAAGACGGACTCCAAAGTACCTATTGTAATCTAGCAAGTGTGAATAGAGGATATAATTTCAAACACTCATAGAATCAATCGATCAAGAGTCAATAATGTAAACCCATTGTTGATCATGAAGAGGCCTGCCACTAAGAACTTAAGCTCCAAGGTACTGGTTGTTTTATAGATCCCTCTCTAGATAATATGTTGAAGTTTATAGGAAAATATCCATCGAAGGAGGGTATTGTTGTATCCCCCATCAATTGACTAGAAGCATACACTGAGAGATGATATGAAGAGAGAGTATCACTAAGTACAATTGACAAAGGGATGGCTGACTCGGAAAGTTAACAAAAAAACTGATGGTTGACTTAGGATTACACTTCCCTTGAACATATAAAATGACATAATGGTGACTCGGAAGCAAAAAATAATAGCTAGACAAATATATTGCAACAACACATGATGCATTGAAGCACTCTCCATGATGTCTACAAGACTAACCAGTCGAAGGATTATTTATGAATCATATTACTAGGACAGATTCTAGGCAAGATAAAACACAATTGTGTGATGAGGACTCAAACATATGCCATGTTGAAGGGTGACTCGAATAATTTTTCCATTTTGAGAATAGACCAATGGTGAAAAACCCCCACTCTCGTTTTTGTATTTTTGCCTCCTTCATGGTTTAACGAGCCTGAAAGAGGAATAGAATTATGTTTGGTCTCCTTCATGTTTTAATGAGCACAAAAGAGTGACGCAAGTATACTCTTTCTACTTCATGGTTTAACAAGAATGAAAGAGTGATGCAATTAAGCTCGATGTGTCTTTTTCGTTCATTTTTAATAAGCCAAAAAAAAGAGATAAAACTATAATAGGTGGAAGAGAATGAGTGACTTAATAGCATGCTCCTATGTTCCAAGCATATGGAACTGACCTAAGCAATGAGGAATGTAAATGGTACTATAAAGTGAGATCCACTCTGAGAAAACGTTCTCTCCCTGGGTAGGTGGGTGCAAAACAGAGGCCAAATAATGCAAGAGGTAGATGGTCAAGACTACTGCATAGAGATAAGTGGGATATGGGAAAATAACAACGCAGTGGAGGGAAGCATGACACGAGTATAAAATGCATAGGAAACCATTAAGAAAAAAAAATTATTCGGGAACCCCCATGGGAAATGGCCATAATATAGATGAAGACAGGAAAATGAGGCTCAATATTCAAGTCATGGAGGGGCTAAAGGAGGGCTCTTAGGCCTACAAAAAAACGTATCATGGGCACCAAATGGAAATTTGGGTGCTAACTAGGGAACCCATGAAGGGTAGGAACTATCGACCCAATTATGATGTGAAAAGAGAGTGGCTAGTGTCTCAATGGGTCAGGTTCAGACCTAAGTCATAATGCTAGCAGTATAGACGATTAATAATGCAAATCAGGAAATGAAAGGAAAAACCTATCCCTATATGTTGGCTTGTGATCCAAAATGAATCCAGGAGGGCCTAAAACTCAAAGTTCTCAAACTCTAAATAACATGACGTGATCGTGAAGTGCTCCTTGTAAAATTTTCAGCGGCTCAAACGGATCGAAAAAACGGATGTCCTATGAGAAAGTTATGGCAATTGGAAAATTTGGTCTTCTCCAAAAAAAATTCAAAGGTTCAAAGGTACACGTGGCATCTTCATCATGTGACATGTGGAAGCTTCATATTACAACAAGTGGCATCCATCATATGAAGACACGTAGTATCACTAGATCATGACAAGTGGCAAGGGTTCATGATGAGAAGTGTCAAAGTTTTGATAGTCCATGTTGCAAACAATTGGCCAACCATGGGCTGACACATGGTCCAATCCAAGGGTGCCACATGTCACCATCATCAAGGCCTTAAAAAGGTCAAATTTATATTTTTTGACTCCATGGGATTAGATCCCATGACCTGCCTCTTCAAATGACTTAAGCATGATGAGCTAGCCACAAAGGGCGAATAACTTATGCACCTTTTCCAACTAAGGGAGGTATGCCCCTTGGGAACTAGGCCAGATTTCCCTCATATGACCACAGAAGGGGGGAACGTTCCATAACTGGGGGATTAAGAATATTTTTTTCCACATTTTGGGTCTTGATCTTGTTTTGGTGGATTTTTAACTGATTTTTAGTGTGTTTTGAGGATTTTTGGCCCTCTAAAGGGGATCTGAGCCTAATGTGAAGCCAGAAAGTTGAGGAGAAGTTGGATTTTGAACCCAAACTTAGAATATATATAAACCAAATGTTTTTGATAGATTAGGAAGGTTCAGATACAAAAGAATGATGAAGAATTGTGAAGCTTAAGCCATTTTTATGTAGGGAAGCCATTGAGAAAGTGAACTTTGGAGGCCATTTCCGGGAGCTACGGTCATCCTTGTTTAGTTCCATCAATTGTGTTGGATTCTTGAGGTAGAGAAGAACACAACCATACTAGTTTGTAATCCATTTCATGTAATTCTGATGTACATTTTAAGCATTGAATATTAATAAGAAAGCCCCCCCCACTGAGACAAAGGCCCGGAGACGTAGGCAACCTTGCCAAACTCTGTTAACAATCTTTGGCATTATGGTTTGTTGTTATTAATGTTTAATTTATGATGGCTGCAACATTCATTCATTAAATCTTCTTCTTCTCTTAATTCCTAAGTGGTAAATCAACTCATGCATAAACTTAGCCATAGTCTTTAAAAGATAAATTTTGGATCAAGTGGTATCAGAGCAGGTTGACAGTTAGTTTTTTTGAGTTTACATGATTACCAGGGAAAAGATAAGTCATAGTGAAGGAGAGATTGTATAATGAGATCCTGAGATTGGATCAAGAAAGAGAACATCTCATAGTGAGAAAATGGCATCAGAAGAAGGTGTTTCTCAAAATGAAAGAGAGTTTTAAAGAACTTTCTTTGGCATGCCATAGATGGTAAAAGTGTTGTATGATGATTACCTGGAACGAAAGAGATTGGTTCAAGGGGAATATTCAAAGAAATCCAAAAGTGAAGAAGGAGAAGACCCTCCAAAATCTCTTCCTTCACCTCCATCTCCATCTTCTTCTTCTTCAAGTACAAGTTCAAATTCTACTGCAAGAAAACATTCTCATAAACATAAGTCATATATTCCATTACTTAAACTTGATGTAAAATTTGTTTTTCCTATGTATCATGGAGAAGTTAATGATAAGAAACTTGATAATTGGGTTAGAAAGATGGAGGTATATTGTAATGTTCCACAAATCAAAGATGAGGAAACCAAAATAAAATTGGCATCACTTCGTGTTAAAAGCACATCTCTCATCTAGTGGCAAAGTAAAATGCAACATGGAACTCAACAAGTTGCTAATATTTTTCCATCATGGCATGGTTTTATTTCCACACTTAAAAAATAGTTATATCCTATGGGGTATAAGGAAAAGGATTTAATTGAATGGAAAAGTCTTAAGTTAAGAAAAGGAAAGTCGGTGCAGGAATATACAGATGAATTTCATAATATGGCTTTGATGTTATATGTTCCATTAACTACAGAAAAAACTCTTCTGAAGTATATAGGAGGTTTTCCTGCTTATATTCATAATATTGTGTTTATGTTTGACCTACTATTCTTGATGAGGTTTATGTGCAAGGGACGTATATTGAAGAAGGGAAAATTGGAGTTAATGTATTAGGGGAATCATCTTCAAAGAAAGATTGAAAAGGAAAAGGGAATGGGAAGAAAGAAAATCCAGTGACAGTGAAGGAAGAGAAGCTCTCTTGCAATCATTGCAAGAAATAAGCGCACAATGATGAGAAATGTTGGCAATTGCACCCAGAGAAGAGACCAAAGTGGTTTAAAAAGAGGAAAGGGAGGCAAAAATTTGCAACAACAACACGACCAACAGACTTGGGGTATGATTCAGCTGATGAGTCTAATATTACAATAGTTGGTTTGACAAGCAAAATTGGTGATGATTTTGATTCAAGAAGTAAAGTGTTTCATATAAGGGTCATAGTGAAACATACTAAGATCGACATATTGATATATAGTGGATCTCAATATAACTTAATTTCATAAGAATTGGTTAAGAAATTGGGATTAAACACTAAGATGCATCACAAACCCTATTCACTTAATTCAAGAATCAAAGATAATAAATTCCCTGTAACAAAGCAATTTATCATGAAGTTTTCAATTACATCTAAGTATGTGGATGAAGTAACATATGATGTGGTTCCACTAGAAACATGTGGAATGGTCTTAGGTAGCCCTTATTTATATGATATAAATCTTCTACAAGGAACATAATCAATATCACTTAACTAAAGAAGGGACATAATATGTTGTACATGCTCATCATATAAAATCAAATCAATCTCTTCTAACAATGGAACAATTCAAGAAGGAATCTTATGAAAGAAATACACCTATAATTGTGCCAAGTAAAGCAGTTGATCTTAACCATGAACATAAGATGGTTGTAGGATGGGAGGTCAATCATACTTTGCTTCAAGATAATTTAATGTCGTACAAGCCAATCAAATATATTGGTTCATTTTAAATCATATTTATGATGTTATCACTACTAATGTTTTCTAGATGGATGGTAGTGGATTTAGTAAGATGTGAACGAGTTCAAGTAGCTAACAATATGATTTAAGTTGTCATGGTTATTATGCAATTGATTATGATGCTATAGGTGCACATGATTGAGTTTAAATACAAAGGACAAGTGGGCAGAAATATCCCACACGTGATGACTTATTAATACCCTTTTGGAGGACCAAAAGGTCTTATGGGGAGGAATGATCCAAAATGGATCCAGGAAGGTCTAAAAATAAAAGTTTTCAAATTCTCAATAAAATTACATGATAGTAAATTTCTTGTCACAAGAATTCTAGTGGCTCAAACGGATCAAAAAATGGTTGTCGTATGAGAATGTTACGGCACTTGGAAAATTTGGTCTTCTCCAGCGAAAAGCCAAAGGGTCAAAGGGACATGTGGAATCTTCAGCATGTGACACCTGGAAGATTCATATTAATACAAGTGGCATCCATCAGGTGACTAAATGTGGTATCACTATATCATGACAAGTGGCAAGGGTTCATGATGACAAGTGTCATTAAAGTTTTGATAGTCCATGTGGAAAAATATTGGCCAACCATGGGATGACACATGGTCCAATCCAAGGGTGCCGCATGTAACCATGGTAAAGGCATTAAAAATGTCAAATTTGTATTTTTGGACTCCATGGGATTCTATCCCATGACCCACCTCTTCAAATGACTTAAGCACAATGAGCTAGCCACAAAGGAAAAATTACTACTTTAAAAAAAAACAACTTTTTTGGAAATTTAAACTTAAGCACCTTTTCCAACTAAGGGAGGTGTGTACCTTGGGAACTAGGCCACATGGACCTCATATGACCAAATAAGGGGAGAGACCACCCTAACTGGGGGCTTAAGAAGATTGTTTGCCAAATTTTGGGTTTTGACCATGTTTTAGTGGATTTTTAATTGATTTTTAGTGATTTTTGAGGATTTTTGGCCCTCTGAAGGGGATCTGAGCCCAATATAAGGCCAGAAAGTTGGGGGGAAGTTGGATTTCGACCCCCAACTCAGAATCTATATAAACCATAGGATTTTTAAATTCAAGGAAGGTTCAAATACAACATAATGATGAATAATTGTGAATCTTAAGCCATTTTTATGCAGGGAAGCCAATGAGAAAATGAACTTTGGAGGCCATTTCTAGGAGAAATGCTCATCCTTTTTTAGTGTCATCAATTGTGTTGGATTTTTGAGGTCGAGAAGAACACAACCATGCCAACTTGTAATACATTTGATGTACTTCTAATGTACTTTTGAAGTATTGAATATTAATAAGAAAGCCTCCCCCACTGAGACAAAGGTCCGAAGACACAAGCAACCTTGTCAAACTCCATTAACAATATTTGGAATTATGGTTTGTTGTTCTTAATGTTTAATTTATGTAATATATTCATTATGATGGTTGCAACATTCATTCATTAAATCTTCTTCTTCTCTCGATTCCTGAGTAGTAAATCAACTCATGCATAAACTTAATCATAGTCTTTAAAAGATCAATTTTGGATCAGCTTGGGAACACATACCTCAAGTTCAGTGGATGTCATCATCTTCATAAAAAAGTATCCACAATCTTATTAACACATGTAAACTATATTGTGGGGGTCAAAATGCATAGTGAAATCTCAAAAGGAAATATTTTTGGAATTTTTGGATATTATATATGCATAACAAAAGAAATCACACCACACACCTATGTACAAGGCACTACACATTCAGATGTTTTACGTAAATTAGATCCCATTGCGAGGCTCGGGACAAGGATTTTTTTCATGATCGATGAATTCATGAGACAATGTTGAAATCATGTGGCACACCATGCTAGGCCATTGCCACATAGAAATGAATTTTTGAAGTCAAAGATACTCATTGTGATTAGTCTCACGAGCTAAGGAAGCTCCTTGATGGGCTCCATCAAGATATGAAGGAAGTACAAATTCAAATCTTCTATGGAAAGGATAACAGAGAATTCTATGGCAAGTTGTGAAAAAGAAGTCTGAGGTTAAAAAGGGGTAGGACTAGGAGGTCTATTTGATGCCTCAACAAATGCCCCCAGTCTTAGATAAAGACTCATCCGTTCAACTCTCGTTGGTTCTAAATCAGGGAGGATGGATTCTCAATTATCCTCATCTTCTTGGGGATTGTATACGGAACCCATGACTACCATAATGGTCGTTTTTGAAGGAAACTAAAAATCAAGGGAGCCATGTGGACTGAGAGATTCAACAACTCGTATGAACGAAGTAGGATGATCACAGACCATAGGAGGATGGATTGTTTTACCAATATTTGCTAATTTTGATGGGATTTCTAGATCGAAAATATCTACTGTGTTGATCAACATGGGTGCTCCATATGATTCAACATCCTTGAGATGAGGTACCACCCAAGGATCATAAGACCCAATGGATCCACTAGTAAGTGATACAATCATGTTAATAGGATCTACATTGGCAGTGGGAGACGACGGGGGAAGGGGAAATATTCCCATCAGCGAAGGATATTTGAAAATCCATGTATCAATGTTCATACAATACTACATGGTATCACTGAAAAATGGTACAATACACCCTGTATTGGGTCCAAGGAGTGGGGTACAAAATGCAAGTTCATCAATCGTAATGATTTTACCTTGATGATGGAAGTGTAGGATTTGTTGAGAGATAATTATACACCCATGCCCCTCCTCTCTCATTACCCTATACCTCCACAAAATATCATACCTTTTATGTTGGTTAAGTTGGTCCCCCATTACTAAAATGACTCAGTTTTTATCATTACCTCTCTTGACTGATTTTTTGCACCATCTTTTGTTTTATTGAAGGGTAATTACATGTTATGGTTTGAGTATGAACTCCTTGTCATCATGATTATCATTGGTTGAGCTCATAGTAGGTTTTATAGTGTTTAGTATGCACATACAACTCTGATTGCAAGAACTAAGCTATTCTTGTAAATAATATTGGCGCACTATTGGCAACCAAATATGCACGCCAATTTTATCATTATAAAATATCATCTTAGTGGGATAATATTTTTGTATCTAACTTCTTCTCCTTGCAAAAATTTCTATCATATTTTGGTTGCAAAGAGATTCATTTTGATTACCTGTGTGTATGAGTTCATTTATTGTTTCTCTTGTTCAATTTCATGACTGTAAGCATGAAATTAGAACAATCTCTAGTTTGAGGGCATCATATAGTTTGTAGAATTTCCTTTTGCAAATTGGATAACACCTAAGGTCATCTAATATGTTCAAGAACCTTTAAAGTTTATAAACCTATCATTTTATGGGTTACTCCCTTACCATTAACGCATGAGTTATCCACCTTGGGGTTATGCCTTAGGCATTTCATTCTTCAAATATTTTGATTTTCACATTACCATATCTATGAGCATGCATCAAACAAAAATTTGGTGTATTTTGTAATTTGAATCCTATCCCTTGCAGTCATATCACAATCTCATCATCCCAGTACAAGAATGACAGTTATACCTTCAAACATTACTCCTTCGTCCTTCTAGAACAAACATGAATTCATTGTTCAGGTGGTAAGTTTTCGTTTTGGGTTTGGCATTCATTTGAGAAAGTGGTTTTCGTTTTGCGCATCCTCTAGTTTAGCATCCACTCAAATTTCCAAATGGTCGCTATGTTGGCTTCCCGAAGCCTTTGGTATCGGGTCTCTTCTAAATACACATATCTCATCCTTTATTTTGTGTGTTTTCGAACGCACCCCACCCTTTGCTACTCCTATTGTTTTTGTGTGACTAATTTGATGGTTCCTGTGGTGAGGATCGAACTGAATGGCTCACATGCTCTCCTATCACATGACAACATCATGGATGACCTCGTGACTTATTGCTGGGATGGGTTCATAAAACGATTTGAGGGTTTCAACCTCAAAGTGGCTCAAGCCATTGCCCATACTTTTGATGGCTCCAGAGATAAAATTGGAGTTTTACAGTTGGAAGTGACCAAGGGTTCGATTTCAGAGGCTACTGGATTTCCCCAAGAGGGAGTTCGCTAGTTTAAAAACCTCAAGTTCGAAGGCATCCCATGGAACTTACTGATGGCTTCTAAGAAATCATGATACAGTGTAAAAGGTACACCTATTGTTTTATTTAAACCACAATGGCATGGTTTGATGCTAATACTTAAGCAGTTTCTTACCTGTGAGGGTAGATACGATATGGTCTTCCTATATCATGTCTTCTTTTTTATGGTATTTCTAGGTTTTAATTTGAATATGTCGTTTTATCTATTTAGGAGCCTGCAAAAAATGGCCAAATTATACTAGAGAAAAAACCTAAATGTGCAGTCTAGTCTGTTCCATCACGGCCTGATTCGAATTCTGGTGATTTCACAATTGTCTAAAGATGGGGATAGTTGGAGAAATTTCGTAGGAAGAAATGGGTTCTCCCTACCTGAAATAGTCATAAACCCGCCTCTACATTTTAATGAATCCTCCAGTCCTTTTCGATCAAACCCCTCTTTGGAAAACCTACATGTTGATCTGCAAGAAAGCCCCGTGTCTATAGCTAAAACCCCTGTTGTTCTCCAGAATCCATCGAAAGGCAAGAAACCGAGATGCAATTTTATTCCCAGGAAATCTTTAAAAGAGGTTTTGGATGATATAAAGGATACAATCCTTACTGTTCCTAATCCTAAGCCAATTCAAGTTGATTTGAATGAACTTGATATGAAAAAATAGGGTAGGCATAAGAAACATAGAAGTCCAAACATCAATTTTGAAAATAAAAGACCTAGTCGACTCATATCTAGAACACTAAGAAATCAATAGCGTGATCATGAGAAACCAATCCCTGTGATTGAGGTCGATGATCGATTTTCTCAGGATGATATAGATGATCGATTTTCTAAGGATGATATCAATGACCAGATGCCTGGGGACTATATTGATTTTGATACACCACATTTCGATTTCATATCGAATCTACTCCCATTTTTAAGGAAACAGGAGGGATTTTCAGGCATTCAACATGATCTGAAACAAATCATGGAACAGGTTAAATTACCCTCTACAGAGTAGACTCGGTCTTTTCCTAGCATAGAACCAGTGCATTGGAAAAATTGTTTCGATTGGATTGAAAGGTATTTTCGGGATGTCCCTTATCTTCAGGCACAACTGAACCAAATGGTCACCTAGAATTCAGTGCTTGAGAGGGAGAACGACAAACTGAGATCTTGCATCTGATCGAACTCCCATAAGGAAAACATGCGCATTAAGTGATCTGGGAATGTGATCATTAAAAATTAGACCAATTTCAATACCATTATAAATTCAGACCCGTTTGATGCATCCCTTTCAAATTTCTGAAATTTGTAAATAGTTTGTTTGTATTTTACGATTTGATTCTGTTTGATAAATAATAGGTAGATTCATTTTTTATTTTATTTTTTATTTTAGACTAGCTACAGAATCGAAAGATTTTGTAGCCAGTCTATTTAAATTATTTGTTTAGATTTTTATTTAATTTTGATTTCATTTTATTATTTTAGGTAAACAACAGATTGTGGTGCCATTCTTAAGGAAAGGAGTCATGGGTTGAGCATTTAGTATACTAGCAATTTTTTATTTTTGAAAAAAATGTTTATTAATAATAAATATTTTTTGGATTAAAAGACTCCAACACGATTATCTTTTGTTATTATATTTTAGTAAAAAACTTATTTTATGAGATCTGCCTCTATCTTCCATGATAGGAGGTAACAAATCATAAAAATGTTTAAATAGTTGTGTTGCCTAGTGATAGGAGAAAGTTTTTTCTAGACCATATGATGGACATATATTTTGAAAATATATGAGAAAGCCATTTTCTCTTTGGATTTAGACCTATGTAGACTGTGCAGTGTTTTTTCATTGTCTTGTCATGTAATTTCTTGATATGAAATGTTATCTGTGTCGAATTAGCTTTAGTATTTTCTCCACATAATATTTTATATCATTCTTTTCTTTATGTTGTTCATTATTTTTCAGTATAGTTTATATCTATGATTGATCATTTATTTAAGTGTTTTGAGTTTATGTCTGGTGCTAGATAGTTGGTAACACCATTACCGAGGATTGGGATTTATTTCATCCTTAGTTATTGGACATCTCAATGTCACATGATATATAATTATTTATCTTTTTGTCATCATAAACTCGCTCCAGAATATAAAACACTTCCTTGAATTTCTTCAGGAAGCATTATGCTTGCTTCTGTCATAGGTTTTCACTTGACATAGGACAAGAGGAGCTCACAAAAATGAAGAGAGATGAATTTAGTTTATTATTGTTGATCAGCTAGAGGTTAGTCATAGTATTATTTATTTAATTTGTTTATATGTGAATGAATAATGATTTCATTCTTTAGACGTTCATTAGCTTTGTCTATTTTCGTTATATCATTTCAATCATATTCATTCTTTGTTTACTATTTTGGTATTTAGAGTATTAGAATAAGTTTGTTTATACTTTATCTTGTTTAGAGACATTATCTTAAACAATCACTTTCACAAGGCTTTTCTCAAACCTTGTAAAATGTATATAATCATTGTACATTAACACTCTTAGTTGAACATTTGTAATTAAGGTGTTGATTGTTAGAATTGTATCTTTAGTTAGTTCACTTCCTTTAGTTGTTTTTAGGATCCTAGTTGGCTAAGGGAGCCATAAAACCCGTTAGGGTAGATCATACCAAACATCTTGGGTTAAATAGACAACCTCGGTCTTGATCTATCCTTCCCGTTGATTATGTGTCACAAATTGCCTTCAACAAATGGCACTATAAGGAGGGCCTAAAATTCATTGATGGCACGTGGAGGTCGTAAGACTCCCCCAAACAATAATTATCTTATCGTGACATGTAGTCACTTAGAAACTAACTTTACACTTGACCCAACTACTACCTCAAACACTACTCCTAACATTCGCATAGAACCAATGACACCAATTCCTCAAGGGATTGACGTCCAAGAAATTGTCCACCAATTGATCCTAAGAACTCATAGTGCTTTATCCTGAATCAGACAACCTGGTATACAAATTAATCAACCCATTGATTTCACAAATCTTCAAGAACAACCTCAAGACATTGTTCTTCCTGAAAACCCTTTAGGAAGTAATATTATTGATCCTTCCGAAGCACTTATCCTTGGTCTTGGGGGATTTGGTATTCCACCATCCCCACCTGGTTCTTATCCAGCCTCTTTGGGAGAGCAATCATCGGACGAAGGTAGTTCTTCATATGAACCATATGAACCTTCAACTCCACCAACTCCCATGGAAAACCAAAATAATCCTACCAGAACTTGGCTCGATCAAGATGTCGTGGTAGTGCCTGGACCCCAACACCCGTTTCCTAAACATACAGAGAAGTGGATACCCAAATTTGTCCCAGATTCGAAGTATTCAGTTGAGGATCTCATCAAGAAATTTATGTTAGTTGTTAGACTCTGGAGTTTCGAACATGAAAATGTCCTATGTAGTTTATTCCCTTACACTTTTGAGGGGATTGCCTCAACCTGGTATTTTGCGCAACAACATCAAACCATCGTCTCTTGGGACAAGTTTGAAACATGTTTTCTAGAAACATTCAGAGATGATAAATATCTAGAATTCTTGGTAATGGATCTCTCTAGTTTTAAAATGAACCCTAAAGAAAGAGTTAATGACTTCAACTAGAGATTTATAATGCTAAATAAAATAATCCCTGTAGATTTGATGCCTACAGAAAAACTAATTGTTGCATATTATACTAAGGCCCTGCATAACAACATAGCCATATGGGTTAAAAGGTCCAAAAAGAACACATTATTAGAATCCTTTGAGGAGGTAGTCCTTATTGAGAAAGTAATTATGAGCTTAAAATATAGTCTAAGTAGTGAGGATGAAACAACTTCATCTTCTAAAAAGAAAATAGAAATTCGCATCAGACCTCCTCAAACCAAAAATCAACTAGAGACATTAGACCTGGAAAGTTTGCAAAAAGATTTCCATAAATTATCCAATCAGGTCATAGACTTGGAAAGATCCATTGAGGAGGCATCTACAAGTAAAGGAGGTTTTAGACCACCTTTCAGAAAACCTTTTCCTCCAATCCATCCAAACCCGACCACAGAAGGTCTAAACTTTGAAGGACTACAGTATGCTTTGTAAACAATACTGGAAGCACATGATAACTCTATTTCTGCACCCCCTAAAAATCAAAATGATATGGGTGAGGAAGAAACACTTGACGAGGAGGAATGATCTCCTCCCGTTTTCGAGCATTTTTTGGACAACATCTTTCAAGAAAACTTTGAAACTGTCCATCCCTATAACACTCGAAGTAAAACACAAAACAAACCTTCACCCAAAACAAGTAGATATGTGGTTTCAAAATAGCCAAAGCAAACTAAAACAAGAAAAATCTCTAATGCCCCTATTTTAGAATATGATTTGGTTGAATATCTTAAAAAACTAAGGGCGAATATATCATCTTTTGAATTACTTAAATTCTCTCGTATCCTATAGAATATGCTCCAAAGTATTGTTGAAAATAATAAAAATAATGATTCTGTCAGCAAGAAATCAGGAGAAAGTGATCCAAATAAAACTAAATATGCCCCTGGTAAAAATTATCTGAAAATCATGATAAAAGGGACATATCAGAGAAAATTGTAGGAAACTTAGATAAAACTATTGCAGGTACAACCATAAAAAATCAGCAGAATTCTTATGTTTCTTTACGAAAAAATGTGCCTCCTTTTTTATTAACTTTCGAAATTTTCAATAGGAATGTACATAATTGTATGGTTGATTCTAGCACCTCGTCAAATGTGATGCCTTTGTCTTTGTGTCATAAAATTAATGTTGAAGTAAAAACTTTTGATTTAAAGATCATTCAGTTAGATCAAACTAATGTCAAAGTCATTGGTGAACTTAAAAATGTGTTGATAAGACTGTCATCCAATCTAAAGGTTCACCAAGTAATTGATATTATTGTTGTTGACATTCCTGAAGTATATGGTTTGTTTTTTAGTAGAGATTGGTAAGAGAATTTACACGGCTATTTTTCTATGGACGGGTCTCATTTGTGGCTACCAGAAAATGGACATCCTAACAAGATAAGAATAAACAGAGAACATTACCTCAAGTACACTATGGCATATTTAAACGATCCAAATGAGCCTTTTATTACTGCTATAAATTCGATTGAGACACAAAGAATGAATAATTGTTTTGGTAATTTCATGACTGAAATTTCCTCTATCACCAACCTAGAACATCAATCCGAAGTATCAGCCTATACTCAGACAACAACTCTGGAAAGTACACCGAAACTTGTCGATGATGAACAGACCTGATCCTTATATTTTGATGGATCCAAATCCCGAGAAGGGGAATGTGTTGGTTTTGTTCTTGTCGATCCCAAAAGTAATAAAACATTTATTTCCTGTCGATTGGAATTTGAATGTACCAGCAATACAACAGAATATACAACACTTTTGGAGGGACTAAGGAAGGCACTGGATATGGACGTGCAAAAATTGGTAGTATTTGGTGACTCTGAAATCATAGTCAAACAGGTAAGAAATGAAATACATTGTTTATCACCACATTTGAAGAACTACCAAACCTAGGTATGGGGTTTAATGCATAAATTTCTTTCTTTCAATATAAATTCCATTCCTAGGTCGAGTAATTCAAAAGTTGATTTATTAGCTAATGTTGCTTCTATATTGTTTCTTGCTAAAGGTCTTTCTCCTAACGCATTATCAGTTCAATTGTTATTCAGGACATTCATTCCTGACAACATCACACATTGGTGAGTGTTTGATGACGATCAAAAGATCATCAATTCTATTCATATGGAAGACACCTTCCAAGATGCAGTAATCGATGAAAGCACTCATAACGAAAACCTATGAGATTTCATGGTAATATCCGATCCTCAGTCTGCAAAATTATCATTTGATATGGTAAACTCTATCCCCAAATATGTTGTTAGATTAGAAAAATTTTATGATCTACATGACAAGTTTAGAGGGGTGTTCAATTGTAAAACAAACAGTTTCTCATTGCTGTACGAAACTGTAAATTTAGGAACACAAGATAATCCTCAAAATATCAATCTAGGAAAAGGATGATCTAAATAGGAAAATTCCACTTTTATAAAATTGTTCAAATAATTCAAAGATGTGTTTTCTTGGACATACGATGATCTAAAAACTTCTGATCCAAACATAATACATGTAATTCCTATGAATCCCCAAACCCAACCTTTGCAACAAAAATTGAGAAAAATGCATCCTAAATTAGAACCTACTGTAAAAAAAGAACTAAATAAATTACTCACTACCAAGATCATTTTTCCAATCTGACATACTCAATGGGTATTCAACCTAGTCCCAATAAGGAAGAAAAATGGAGAAATTTGAATTTGTGTCGACTTTCACAATTTAAACCGAGCCTCTCATAAGGACAATTACCTTGTTCCTCCAATGGAACAAATTCTTCAACAAGTATATGGTTATGAAAGAATTTATTTATTAAGTGGTTTCTCAGGATATAACCAGGTCCTTATGTCTCCATCAAATCAGCTGAAAACCACTTTTCGAACCCCATGGGGCACCTATACCTATAGAAAAATGCCTTTTGGATTAATAAATGTTGGGGCCACTTTCCATAGGGAAATGGACATTGATTTCCATGGACTTATTAATTAGTCGGTTGTGGTCTATCTAGATGACATCACTGTATTTTCTAAGAACAAGAAAGATCACATGTCATATCTTAGGCCCGTGTTAGAACGATGTCGCAAGTTTGACATTTCACTCAATCCTAAAAAATCAGTTTTTGTAGTAGAACAAGGGAAATTGATTGGGTTTATAGTCTCTAAATATGGAATGATAATTGATCCTAAAATAACCCAAGCCATTTCCAACCTTCCCCCGCCTTCTTCCAAAAAGGCCATGAAATCCTTTTTGGGTAAAATTAATTTTGTCAGACGATTTGTTATGAGTTTTTCTGAGATGGTTAGATATCTACAAAATATGATAAAAAAGGATGTCCTGTACAAATGGGGATCACAAGAAAGTCAATCTTTCAATTCCATTAGAAAATCTATAATCAAAGCACCCTACTTGATGAGCCTTGATTTTTCCCAGGATTTCACATTATATACTTTTTCATCTGACAAATCTTTAACTGTTGTGCTCACACAGAAAAATGTAGAAAACAATGAGATACCTATTTAATTTATGATCTCTGCCTTCAAAGGAGCAGAACTAAATTACCACGTAGTAGATCAACAAGCCTACGCTATTTTCAAAGAAGTTAAACATTTCAAGTCTTACCTGTTAAAATCCAGGAAAACAATTGTTGTTCCTTACCCTGCTGTAATAAATCTGTTAGTGCAGAAAGAGTTGGGAGAGAAAAGGGAAAATTGTATGACATCACTTTAGGAATATGATATCGAAATAGTACTTGCACAAATTGTTAGAGGTCAAGGCCTCTGAAAAGTCATAAAATCAAATAAATACATCAATTGCAAATCAACATAACGAAACACAAATTTGTTGTACACAAACTGTGCCCAATTCATGGTATGATAATATCAGATTTTATTTGTTGCATGGAACTTCTCCTCGTAACCTCAATCCAAAAAAAATAAGAGCACTAAGGCTTAAATCTACATCTTTCCAATTAATTAATGATATATTGTTTTGAAATAATTTTGACGGTGTTTTTATGAGTTGGTTAGAGAAAGATGAATCCGAAAGGTTGTTGGCTGAACTTCATTCCAGAGATTTCGATGGTCATTTTGATGGATATACCACTTCCCACAAAGTACTAAGGGTGGGATACTATTGGCCCACCCTGTTTAAGGATTCTCACACTTTGTCCCGCAAATGTATAATCTATCAAAAGGCTTCAGGACAGGTGAAAAATGTTTTTTTTCCTTTGCAGCCTGTCACGATAGACACACCTTTTCATCAGTGGGGCCTATATATTATAACACCGATTAATCCCCCTTCCTCACAGTAGTACAAGTACATTCTCACGACAACATATTATTTTACAAGATGGTCTGAAGCCTTACTGTTAAAGGTAGTCAATACAAATCAGGTAGTTTTGTTTCTAAACTCATATTATCACTCGATTTAGAGTTCCTGAATGTTTGGTTTTTGACAATGCTTCTTATTTTTCTTCCTTGTATATGAATGCATTTGATTTAGAAAAAGGGATTAACCTAAAATACTATGTCAGCTATTACCCTCAAGGGCACGGTTTGGATGAATTAACAAATAAGAATTTGATCAAAATAATAAAGAGAACAGTGTCAGAAAACCACAAAAATTGGCACAATGTGTTGTACAAGGCACTTTGGGCTGATAGAGTCACTCCAAAAGCTTCCATTGGTAATTTTCCTTTCTTCCTCATTTACGGAAGAGAATCCATCCTTCCTCCACATGTCTTGCTTCCTTCTCTACAATTATCACATAAATTTCAAGAAGAAGAATGTCCTCCTCTAGAAAATTAGATAAATGCTTTATTAAAATTGGAAGAAGTGAGAACACAAGAAAAACAGAAATTGGATCAGAATTAGTAAATTGTAAAGAGTTGGTTTCATACAAGTTCATCCTCTGAAAGAAATTTTAATGTAGGGGATTTGGTCCTTAAGTTGGACAAAGAACATGAGAATAAAGGAGAACATACCAAATTCCAAAACCTGTGGTTGGGGCCTTTTGTCATTTCTGAAAAATTAGGTCCTAGTTCCTTTCGTTTGCATAACTTAGAGGGATAGCCAGACACTTTTCTAGTGAATGGCCAGTCTCTCAAGAAATACTTCACCTGATAAAATTAGAACTACCCCTTTTGTAAATATTTTTAGCTTGCGTGTTCTTTTGTTTTATTTTTCTTTTTATTTTTTGTTTTTGTTTCCCTAATGATTATTTCTGAATCATCATTCATTATTGAAGGGAATTGGATCTTTCATTAGCAGTAGGTGATAATAGTTCAAAGAATCTACATGTTAAGTTCTAAACTCAGATCAGTTATAGTGAGTCTTTGTCTAGTCATTGTTCTCGATTTTCATTGAAATCTCAGGGAAAAACGATTATCTTTAAAAACTTCTCACCCTGCCCCCGTTTTAATGAGAACAACTCATATTGCTTCCTCATCCTGGAGATCATTTCTTGTCTTAAATATAAATGTCCAAATTACGATGAAAGTTATCAGTTCTCAAAGAATGAAAAAATAATTCTTAAAGATCAATCCTATCATTTCCTAGCTGTGAAATCTTCAGTATCACCCCGCTCTCTTATTATGATGAAGTTTCTGAAAAATATTATAAGCAGTTTTAGAGAGTTGGAAGCACTATAATGTGTGGGAATTGTGTGTAAACCCATTGGGATATTGAATAGGTCTACTGGTAGAGGGTAAGTGCACACATGATACCAAGACAACTTCGCTAGGGTACTGAACAGGCCCGCTGGCAATGAAGAAATGTCAGGTCCGAAGATCCTCAGGTATGTTTTTAAATTGATCAGATGTCAAGATACTTTTTATCATAGATGGACAACTCTTAGACGTGATAGAAGTACTAGAGTAGGTTAAATGACATCCCTATCGAGGCTATAGACACATGTTGGCATTAGTGGCCCTGTCAATGGTATTGGAGTTTCTTGTATAAATATTGTTACCCCTGTGATCGAAACGAGATGTCGGATTACAATTTTTGGACAAAACATTATCCAATAATATGACTGTGTTATTTTTATGATTTGATGTCAAAATGTTTGATATTTCTTTTAATTGTTTCTAATAAATATATGAGTTATATGTTTCCTTATATAAAGTTTGGATGATCCAGAGATAACTGCTTCGCCCAACATGTCACCATTGTTGGCAGCCAAATATGCATGTCAATTTTATCATTATAAAATATCATCTCAGTGGGATATATTTATGTAGCTGCCTCCTTCTCCTTGCAAAGATTTCTATATTTTGGTTGTGAAGATATTCATTTTGATTAGTTGTGTGTATGAGTTCATTTATCGTTTCTCTTGTTTAATTTCATGACTATAAGCATGAAATTAGAACAAGCTATGATTTGAGGGCATCATACAGTTTGTGGACTTTCCTTTTGCAAATTGGATAACACCTAAGGGAATCTAATATGTTCAAGAACCTTAAAAATTTATAAACCTGTCATTTTATGGGTTACTCCCTTACCACTAGAACATGAGTTATCCACCTTGGGATTATGCCTTAGGCATTTGCTTCCTTCAATATTTTTATTTTCACATTACCATATCTATGAGTGCACATCAAACAAAACTTTGGTGTATTTTGTAGTTTGAATCCTATCCCTTACAGTCATATCACAGTCTCATCGTCCTGGTACAAGACTGATAGTCATACCTTCAAACATTACTCCTTCATCCTGCTAGCACAAGCATGCAGTCATTGTTTCAGGTGGTAATTTTTTGTTTTGGGCTTGGAATTCATTTGACAAAGTGGCTTTCATTCTGTGCATCCTCTGGTTTAACATCCACTCAACATTCCAAATGGTCACTATGGTGGCTTCCCAAAGACTTTGGTATCGGGTCTCTTCCGAATACACAGATCTCATCCTTTATTTCGTGTGTTTTCGAATGCACCCCACCCTTTGCAACTCTTGTTGTTTTTGTGTGACTAATTTGATGGTGTATGTGGTGAGGATTGAGTCGAATGGCTCACAAGATCTCCTCTCACACAAAAACGCCATGGATGACCTTGTGGATTATGGATGGGATGGATTCATAAAACAATTTGAGAGTTTAAACCTCAAAGTGGCTCAAGACTTTGCCCAGACTTTCGATGGTTCCAGGGCTAAAATTGGATATTTACAATTGGAAGTGACCAAGGGTTCAATTGCAGAGTCTACTGGATTTCCCCAAGAGGGATGTCACTGGTTTAAAAACCTCAATTTCAAAGGCATCCCATGGCACTTACTGATGACTTCCAATAAATCAAGTTACAATGTAAAAGGTACACCTATTATTTTATTTAAACCATGATGGCATGGTTTGCTGCTAATACTTATGAAATTTGTTACCTATGAGGGTAGATACAGTCGGGTCTTCCTATATCATTCCTACTTATTGATGGTATTTCTACGTTTTAATTTGAATATGTCATTTTATATACTTAGGATCCTGTACAAAATTGCCAAATTCTACCAGAGACAAAACTTAAATGCACAGTCTAGTCTATTCCATCATGGCCTGATCCAAATTCTGGTGATTTCACAATTGTCTAAAGTTGGGGATGGTTGGAAAAATTTCATAGGTATAAATGGGTTCTCCCTACCTAAAATCGTCATAGACCTGCCTCTACATTTTAATGAATCCTCCAGTCCTTTTCGATCAAACCCCTCTTTGGAAAACTTACATGTCAATCTATAAGAAAGAAAGGTGTCTATAGCTAAAACCCCTGTTGTTCTACAGAATCCATACAAAGTAAAGAAACTGAGATGCAATTGTATTCCCAAGAAATATTTATAAGAGGTTTTGGATTATCTAAAGGGTAAAATCCTTACTATTCCTAATTCTGAGACAATTCAGGTTGATTTAAATGAACTTTATATCAAGAAATAGGGTAGGCGTAAGAAACAGAGAAGTCCAGACATCAATTTTGAAAATAAAAGACCTAGTTGACTCATATCCAGAACACTAAGAAATCGATATCGTGATCATGAGAAACCAATCCCTGTGATTGAGTTCGATGATCTATTTTATGAGGATGATATTGATGATCGATTTTCTAAGGATGATCTCGATGACCAGATCCCTGGAGACGATATTGATGTCGATACACCACAGTTTGATTTTGTATCGAATCTACCCCCATTCTTAAATAAACAAGATGTTTTTTCAGGAATTCAACATGATCTAAAACAAATCATGGAACATGTTAAATTACCCTCTATAGAAAAGACTCGACCATTTCCTAGCATAGAACCGTTGCATTGCAAAAATTGTTCTGATTGGATTGAAAGGTATTATCGAGATGTCCCTTATCTTCAAGAACAACTGAACTAAATGGTCACCCATAATTTAGTACTTGAGGGGAGAACAACAAGCTAAGAGATTGCATCTGATCGAAAGCACAAAGGGAAAATAAGCGCATTAAGCGATCTGGGAATGTGATCTTAAAAAAATCAACCATTATCAATACCATTATAAATTCATACCTGTCTAATGCATCCCTTTCAAATTTATGAAATTTGTAAATAGTTTTTATTTATTTTACGATTTGATTCTATTTGATAAATAATAGATAGATTCAGTTTTTTATTTTATTTTAGACTCGCTACAGAATCGAAAGATTTTGTAGCCAGACTGTTTAAATTATTTGTTTAGATTTTTATCTAATTTAGATTTCATTTTATTATTTCAAGTAAACAATAGATTGTGGTGCTATGCTTAAGGAAAGGAGTCATGGGTTGAGTGTTTAGTAGACTAGCAATTTTTTGTTTTTGAAAAACAATGTTTATTAATAATAAATATTTTTTGGATTAAAAGACTCCAACAGGATTATCTTTTGTTATTCTATTTTAGTAAAAAACTTATTTTAAGAGATCTCCCTCTATATTTCATGATAGGAGTTAAAAAATCATAAACATGTTTAAATATCTATGTTGTCTGATGATAGGCGAAAGCATTTTCTGGACCATATGATGGAAATATATTTTAAAACTATATGAGAAAGCAGTTTTCTCTTTGGCTTTAGACCTGTGTAGACTGTGCAGTGTTTTTTCATTGTCTTCTCATGTAATTTCTTGATATGAAATGTTATCTGTGTCGAATTAGCTTTAGTATTTTCTTTACATAATATTTTATATCATCCTTTTCTTTATGTTGTTCATTATCTTTTGGTCTAATTTATATCTGTGATTGATCATATATTTAAGTGTTTTGAGTTTATGTCTGATGCTATGTAGTTTGTAAAACCATTACTAAGGATTGGGATTTATTTCATCCTCATTTATTGGACATCTCAAGGTCACATGATATATAAATATTTATATTTATGTCATCATAAACTCGCTCCAAAATATGAAACACTTCCTTGAATTTATTCAAGAAGCATTATGATTGCTTTTGTCATAGGTTTTTACTCGACACTGGACAAGAGGAGCTCACACAAATGCAAAGAGATGAATTTAGTTTATTATTTATGATCATCTAGAGGTTAGTCAAAGTATCATTTATTTAAATTGTTTATATGTGAATGAATAGTGATTGCATTATTTAGACGTTAATTAGCTTTGTCTATTTTCATTATTTCATTTCAATCATATTCATTCTTTGTTTACTAGTTTGATATTTAGAGTATTAGAATAAGTTTGTTTATACTTTATCTTTTTTAGAGACATTATCTTAAACAATCACTTTCACATGGCTTTGCTCAAACCTTGTAAATTGTATATAACCATTGTACATTAACACTCTTAGTTGAACATTTGTAATTAAGGTGTTGATTGTTAGAATTGTATCTTTAGTTAATTCACTTCCTTTAGTTGTTTTTAGGATCCTAGTTGGCTAACGGAGCCATAAAACCCATCAGGGTCGATCCTACTAAACGTATTGGGTAAAATAGACAACCCTGGTCCGGATCTATCCTTCCCGTTGACATTGTGTCACAAACGCCCGTCAAAACACGCTAATTTTTAAATTGTGAAATAATTTAATGTGTCATTTTAAATATTTAAACCATTTGAATGAAACCTGCATATGTGTGCGATAATAAATGAGTTCCTCCATACCAGTCTACATGCAATTTCATCATTACACAACATCAATCATGTTCATGAGAACTGTATTGTTCAATCACTACTACAAATTGAATGAAGGGTTAACAACACACAGGTATATGTTTCAACATGAATAGATTCACATTCACTCCATCATCAAAATCATAATTGTTTTGTACACCATGTTTCCTCCCTGAGAGCGATGGAATTTGAATAGGACCAAGCCACAAGGCCTTGAACTTTTCAAGGCCATACCTGAAATCAAGGATATTTTCATAAAGAAGGAATGGTATGACTTCCTTTGAGCATTTGAAGGACACCACATAGGCCTAGATATGCTTTTCACATAGACGTACGATGGATTCCAAACCCATCTTAGGGATACCTAGATTCATATTACAGAACACTTCATTGGAACAACTTGTGATATCCCTATCTGTGGGGAAAGGTGTTTTAAGAAAGGCAATTTTCCTCCTGATCTTTGCATTAAATTATTGGTTCCTAAGCACCAAGACCCTAAATGGATCCAAGGAATCCCTATGTCATGGATAAAGGAAGATTGGAAAGGAACCCTAGTAGTAGTGTAGAGGTATATAATAGGTGAGGTTCGATTCAACATAGTACATTGTTATCACCTTCATTTCCTTTTGCATCTAAGTGGAAACAGAGAGATAAAATTACCCTATTGCCTACTTAAAATCCTAATAAAAATGGCCAAGAGGGTTCAAAGCCACCGTGAATCTATTCATAAGAGTCTGTACCATTAAGGATTAATTAAATTCCTGGTGTCTTTCACTTTAGAGGAACTTGAAATGCCTTGGGGTTATTTCTTGAAATTTGTGGGATTGAAAGAGAAGGAAAAGGTGCTTGATTCTCAGAATGAAGGTGATGCAAGTAAATATAAGACAAAGGTAAAGGTCTCTCCATATCCTGGGAGCTTGATAAATCATGTCCAACCCACAACAAATAAGGGGGAAAAACCAAAAAAAAGGAACATGCCCTTGAAATAAAACAATCCAGAGACCTCCATGAAGGAGTCCCATCACATGCAACTAAGGTATTCTACGTAAATGGGAAGGAAAGAAAAAGTGACAAATATTCCCACACGCATCCACCTACACTAGAAACATCACAGAGGTATTTTTCATCCAACCATTCAGGGGAGGAGAAGAGAATCCCCGTCGAGAAACAAAATAATAAACCTATGACTAGAATGAGGGGACAAATTGGATCTAGATCACACATCAATGAAGTGCTTAAGGGAAAGGTTTTTCCTACAGAAGCCTTGCCTAAAGAATCCCCTATAGGTAGATAAGACATGAAGAGGAAGGAAGAACAAAAAATTGAATAACCAAGCAAGACAAACAAAAAAACTAGAATTACAAATCATTTGAGGTTGAACTCCAAGGATTGTTTTAAGCCATCATTATAAGACCCCCAACCAATTGTGATCGAGGATGATGAAACTCCTGAATTTTCTAGCATGGAAGAAATGGAATTCAATGTTTTGAAGGGAATGGCAGTGAAAAAGGAGAAATCAAATTCTAATGAGGGTGAGACTATAGAAACACCATTTGTAACCATGAAGAAAGAGTATCCTACAGACTCTAGTCAACAGGGAATATAGGATTTTTGGGCACTTTAATTGTCTAATTGAATAGAAAATCAAAGTGTTCAATATAAATTGTCAACCTAGGGAAGTCTATTATTTCAAGATAATTGTGCACAGTCTATGCTAGATTATGAAAGCATCTCTAATCTAATTGTAGTAGGGAATTTAAAAAAAAAACAAATATTATCACTAACATAGTTGTGCTGATACCACTGGAGTTCTATAGATTTGAAATCATAATTGCAATCTAAGATGATGAATGTATAAGAACCCTAGATTTCCTACTCTAATCCAACTTTCTAATTTACTTTTGTAGGAAGAAGCTCTATACTATTTGTAGAAAGGAAATATACTTATTGCAAGAAAGTACTTCACACTTTTATTTCTTGGAAACAAGATTTTAACCTAATGAAGAAAAAGGGAAAGCAGTTCTCCAACAATGTTCAGCAATCGACTTCTAATTCTCATGAGACATGTTTATGTGCATCTAACAAGAAGGAACTAAATTGTAACAACAATTGTATTCTAGAAATTTCTAACAGTTAAATCATTCGCATTTAAAACAACTAATCTAGAATTAAAAATGGACGGGAATCGGTGAGGAAGGTGGGCCCTTTCCTTCTCACTGAATCCACTCAAAGAAATAAGTTATAGTCTGCTAAAGGAATTCAATCCACTCTTTCATTCAATTGCCAAAAATGTTCATGTACAATCAGCATTACTTTTCTTTCGCCAGTCAAAAAAACTAACTTCATTACCAAATCTCTGTTGTTTAAAGTCAGAGTCATTCAGTAGAACATAATCAGAACAGTCTTAAGAATCCCCCATTCTCAAGGTTTTCATTTGATATCATTAATACAAAATCTAGAAATCTCCTTGATCAACATCGTGAGTCAGCATACATAATCATCAGGTGTTGCAACAGTCGTATAACAACAGCATTGGTGATGTCTGTTGTAACATCTTCCAGGATTGACAAGATTCTATTGTAGTAGTCGTGTAACAGCTTCCAGGCTTGGTGGCATCCATTGCAGCAGTCATGTAACGGCTTCCAAGATTGGTGCATAGCTGTAACAGCAGCGAGTTTCTCGAAGTGGGTTGTTCTAAGCATTTTGATCATTAGTTAAATCATTTCATGGGTAAAATATGTGAACGTTACCAATCAAACATGCTAAGTAAATGAAAATATAAAAGTGAGATGAATAGTTCATACCTTGGGAAAAAGTGTTTTAGTACTCCTTGTTATCACTGAAATTCCATCCGCAAATGGTTACAAGAATTCAGCATCGCCAAACAGTTATGAGGTCACCCATGGACCAAAATTACCACAAAAGCATTTCCAAAGTGTCAAAAACTATATAACCAGTGAAAAAATTAAAGTGCACTATGACTACACAGGGCGCACGTGCACATGCGCAAAACAGAAACGCAGGAAAAGCGCACATGCTCCTGATGTGCGACTGTGGTCACAAAAAGCCACGCACATCTGAGAACGGTGCATTAATGAGAATGGTCAGCCTTCCACCCACTTTTGGTTCAGCTCCCAAGTTGATTTGACACTCAAATCTGGACTGGATCCGACTGGGTGGCTGGTCAAAGACCTAAAAATCCCTAATTAGCCTCTTTCCACACTACACACTGGTTGCACAATACCTCAAAGAGGTGCTATAAAAAGGCCATGTGTGCACTTCATTTTTTAAGGAATTCAATAGCAAAGTTATGCTGCTACTATTCTCTTAAGGAATCCTCTATTCTCATCAAGAGTATCTTAGCACCATTACATTGGGAAATCCATCTCACCCCTTGAGTGGATTAGCAAAGAATTCTTTCACCATTTTCATTCAAATTTGTAAGAAGATCTTATTTGTGGGGGTCCAAGAGCCCTCCCTTGGAGGAAGAAGGGACTCATAGTCCTCTTTCTTCTTGGTATTTTCTTTCACTAGTAACAACCTTACCATTGGTGACATGGGTCTTATTGTTTCTTTTGTCCTTATGTCCCTATGTTCATTAGTTTAGTTGTTATTTTATTTCTTAGTTTAATTCTTAGTTGTTCTTTTATATTTCTTTCTCTAACCGTTTTTCCTTATAACTGTCCTACTTAGCAAACCCAACTAAGCTTGCAAGCACCTTTGTTTTGCTCACTAAGGTGACAAAAGAGGCGCAACATATTGGCGACGCCACTGGGGAAAGGTATCAATTTCCTACCCCATTTGGGTTTTTATAGCTCTTCTTTTTATTTATTTAACCTGCAGGTGCATTAACCGGCCCAAGACGACCTGAAAAACATCTAATTCCAAGTTGAATTAAGAGAATTGCATCCAAAATTTTCTTTCACGGCCATGTGTCAGTTTTGCGCAGGTTTTTTGGCCCATAGATGTGCATCGTGTGCACATGCGCCTAAGTCATAGTATTGTTCTACAGACCTATGCCCAAAATCTCATTTCGATCTGTGCACAGGCACTCAGTACGCCTTTGTCTACACTGAGACCCATGCACCTATGCATAAAACTACACATTGTAAGGTTTTTGTGATTTGGGGAAGGCCCCTAGCCTTCTTAAAAGTGATTTCATGTATGTTTTAAGCTGCACACACTTAGTTCCCTCTTCATATAAAGGGATTAGTCAAAACACATAGCACTTAGGGGGTTTAAAATCATTTTTTCCTCTTTTTGCTTTCATTTTGCCGCACGGATGGCTTGATTTGACTAAAAGTATAAGTAGGAATCATTTGTAAACACATCTAACTTGCATTGGGACTAGAGGTTGGATAACAATTGTTTAGTATGCTCTTCTCTCGTGCCTCAAAGCAACCTTGAAAATAAGAAAGAGATTGTAGGACAATTTCATCTCCCTTAAAAAAGACTAAAACCTTTAAGAGAGGACAACAACCCCTCTTGGGACTCCTCTTAGTTTATTTTTCAAACACATCTTAAGATTTTAATGGGCCCATACATGCCCACATGCTACAAATATAGGATAGTATTGAAATTTAATTTCTTAGATTAAATCACTCGGGAATTTTAAAGGTTTTTTAATGGGCCCATACATGCCCACATGATCACAATCTAGGATAGTTTCAAATATTTTCTTAGATTAAATCACAATAGGGAGTTAAAGGAATAGTAAAGGACCCACATGTCCACATGCTAGTTTCCTAGGGACTTTTGAATTACGCAAGGTTGTACCAAAGGCATTTAGTTAATTAGGTAATCAACACTTGTAAGGACCAAGAAAAGTCCATATGTAGCAAGGTGACACCTAGTTCATTAAAAAAATGGCACACTTTCACTCATTCACACACAAAAGTCACTTATCACTCACGTAGTTTTCTTCCCGAAACGTGGAGGTCAAAGTAAGATTCTTCCAAAGGGATTTCGAAACACCCCATCCTTTTCTTGATGAAACTATCCACTCCCATTTAATTTCAATGAGGTTGGTTTACACCCCCAATCTCTCAAACAACCACATCTAAAAAATTTCTAAAAAACTCACTAAGTTTTCCTCCACAAGAGGTGCCAAAAGAAATTTTTTAGTCTAGGTAGGATTTCAGGGATAGGTATCCAAATAACTCCCCGGTATCTCGTTCTCTCATTATCAAGACAATAGAAGTTGTCAATATAGGGAACTCAAAATCCTCCAAGTAAAGTGTTCCTAACACCATAAGGAAGGGAGATACTCGTGAAGGGTTGAAGGCCAAGGTCCAGTTGTTATGTGCGTCCCCCCTTGAGGCACCCACCTCTTGGACGGGATCCAGCCCGTGACCCATTTCTTAGGCCGAAAATCTAAATGTTGCACTTTGACCGAGGTACCTAGTGACCAAATTTTAGGACATCTAACCAGGTGGAAATTGTGGGCAAAAATTTCACCTTGATCGGATTTTGTGTGGCTATTGGGAAATATCGCCAGCTCTTTCGGGATATACCCCCTTTACTCCTCATTATAACTGCTTATTTCATCCTTCACTATTTTCTCTTTTGGTGACTTCAGACCCCACTATTGAGTACTATTGGAAGGTCCAGTGCTATTTGAGAGGAAGGACATTACATATTTTAGGACACGAACATTTGTTTTCTTTGATTCCCCACATGGACAAAACCCACTTATCCACATATATGCTTCTTTTTCAAAACAATTTATGTATGATGCACTTCTGATTACATTTTGATTTCGATATATATATTGTGTAAAGTTCAAATTTTTGCAACAAAGGATCTTGTTTATTTTCTCTCATCACATTTTTTACACATTCACTCAGCTAGTTGAACATCATAGGGGACCCATAGAATCCCTGTCGTTCCAGACGCTTGCTAAATCTCCCTCCTATATTAAGGGGAGTGCCTGGTTTTGCCAATTCATCAGCACCACCTTCTCACACTCCAGTGAGTGCCACTGTTTTAGGATCATATTTTCTTGGTTCCACATTACTTGGGTCCACTTCCCAAGGCCCTTTGTCCACTCTCTCTCCTTTACACAGAAGCATGGGGGAAACTTCCTCTCAAGGGGGAAGTACCAACCCACCTAGCCCCCCTCAAGGGTCAGGTTCATAGAACACTCACACCATGGCTGGAACTAATCCTTCACCAACACTCCTGATGCCATATTTGGCCTCTCTTAACATACCATATCTAAGAAAACTCACCAATGATCCTATATTGCATGACCCCACATGACCTGCAATGCCCACCAAACTACCTTCAGACATCCCCAAGTTTGAAGGAAAGGCAAGAGATGACCCTGCCAACCATGTCATGACTTTCCACCTATGGTGTTCTTCCAACAACATTATGGATGATTCCATCAGACTACGATTATTTCAACACACACTCACTAGCCCATCAACCAAATGGTATGTAGATGAAAAATCGGGGTCCCATGCGACTTTCAAGTCCTTGGCCAAAGAATTTTTGACCTTCTTCCAATTACCAATCCACCATGACAATGGTCTTGAACTACTCTCTAATTTCAAACAAACCTCACCCACACATATCGCTGATCACATTCACGAGTGGTGTAGACAATGTAGTTTGTGCAAAGCAGAAACCACCAAACAACAGTGTCTTGATTAGTTTCTTAGATCACTTGTCTCTCTCCTCTATAAGGATGTAGCTTCCACCTTCCCTCAATCAGAAGAAGAAGCCATCAGTAAATCTCAACAGTACGACCTCATCTATTCACAGTTAGGGTACCTATACACTATACTTCCTGATCTCCCAAAACCTGTGCCATTTGGCCAAGACAAACTCGGGATGTCGCACTCAGCAGATAGACTGATTGGTAATACCAAACACCATGGTCCACAACCCCAACCACCACAAATGTATGGCACACGTCAATATCCGTCAGCATATGGGGGAACCTCTTATTACCCCCCACCCCCTTATCAACAGCCATACCCTATTTCATTCCTCCACCCATCAGTGGGCCACTGTCAACACCCCCAATACACCCACCTATCCAAACAAGTTATGGTACCTCCTCTACCTCAGCTTATACTCTCAGTACTAGCGAAAGCGCCATGCCTTCCTATGTACCTTACAGATCATTACCCCCACATAATTTGTACTTTCCATTTCCTGGCCCCCCACAACCCATGGCTCCCCCACATCCTCACGCTAGGCTAAATTTTGTTCAACCCTCTCCTGTTCAACAATATCAAAATTTCGAACATCTGAATATGGAAAATCTGATCCACCCGTCGAATAATGCCAAAAATAAAGGGAGAAACAAGAACAAGAACAACCTAGGTCAAGGTGGGAATCAACCCCAACAAAACCAACCTACTGGGGGCAGCCAAAACCAAGGGAATTAGTACCCCCAAGGGGGCAATAACAACAATCTTCAAGGGAGAAATAACAATACTATCAAAATTACCTTCCCTTGTACCCTTTGCAGTGAGTTCGGTCATTATACTCATCATTGCCCCCAAATCACTGATTTTAAACAACTGAAAGACTCAGGCAGTCTACCACATCCTCCAGCACCGCCTGCCCCTCAGCAGGCCCCACAACAATATGTGCAACAACCCCCCCCCAGCCATACTACAAAATCCCTTTCCACACCAAGGTGTGATGAACACCCAACAAGAGATATAGCCTACCCCACCACAGTTGGGACAATATCTCAATCCAAACAATCCAATAGATCATACGATCCTCCTCACTAGTGAGAAGGAAATCCTTCTACAAACATGTAGTCTTCAATACCGTGAACCCACTGAGTCTCCTCCCATTCCCCCAGAAACAATTCCCGCACCAATGGGAGCCCCGTTGGTGATCCCTTTCCCTAACGCAAAACCACCTCTTCACATCCCTCGCATCCCATTGCACAGGAATGTCCACAACCCATAGGCTAGGGCGGCTCATAATTATAGTTTGGTTGATGACTTAGCACAATCCTCGGCTGCCATGTTAGTCTTAGTAGTCCTTCAAACTTGTCCCACTTAGTGGAAATCATTACTTTCCGCCTTGGGGGCCGTTGACCCCATGGATACTCGACACATCACATTTGACCTCGACAGCAGAGAACCTCACCTCCCCGCTCTAATCGCTTTTCAAATCCCAGTGAAAATTTGAAACATAACAGTTTATCGGTGCATCCACATGCATTATTTCCAAATCTGTATGGCAGAAACTTGGTTCCCCCGAACTCATACCATCTTCCATTACTTTAAGAGCTTATGACAGATGCCCATCGTCTCCTGAAGGACTCTTCCAAAATGTCCCTGTAGAACTCAGGGGCAAGACTATTCTCATCGAAATTGAAGTTATCGACGCCCCACTCAATTACAATATCTTGTTCGGTCGTAGCTACATGTACACTGTGAAGACAGTTTCCTCTTCCGTCTTTCGAACCATGATGTTCTCCCACAATGGGAAGATCATCAAAATTGACCAAGTTTCACGTTACGAGCCTAACCCTTCTGCCAACATAGATAACATTCTCTCTCTCATCCACATGAGTCATGACACATACCCACTCATCAAAATGGATCCTGGGATTTTCAAAGACCCATCATTGTTAGGAACTTACCATGGTGCACCACCACTCCTTCATCCTTCCAATCAAGTATGCATCGTATCATCCAATGGAACTGAAATAGAGGATACCCTTCCTCCTAGGGAGGCTTCTATCATATCTTACGTCCCACTAGTCGCAAAGCTCCCCCCTCATGAGCCTCCTGCGAACTCTTCGACTCCACTAGTCCACAATTTCACCTCTCCCCAAGGCCATATCCCAGTTTTGGAGACAGTTCCCCAAGCCATTACTCAAATCCCTTTCTTCTACCCTCCACCTGGCATACAATCTTTCCAAGTCACTACAATGCTTACCCTCCCTAATATGGTGTTGGAAATTCTAGTTTGGTACTTACATCCACCAGAGATGGTCCCTCAACCATCCCTCCCTCCCCAAATGGAAGGAATCCCAATGATGATTCCCATACTCACTCCCACCATACCCTCTACACCCCCACTCACTAACCTCCCTGCCACAGCTGGGGGAAGGAGAAAGAAGAAAGAGCCCACAACTTCACTTACCCCATGCATCCAACCTCCTTGCGCGCTATGTGAGAAATATGGACACCAAACCAACAACTGCCCATCTCTACCCGAATTATAGAACTTGATTCCACTCAATCAAACACCATCAATGCTCGCCACTGTAGAAAGTACTGTCTCTACCACCCCTCACTCAAGTAGCAAAGGGATGTGAACCAAATTAGCTTGTGTTATATGTTCAGAATATAGCCATTATACACACCATTGCCCAGCTCTGTCGCGTTTCTGGTAGACATTAGCCGCAGTATGCCAAAGCTTCCAGAACGAACCCAATCCAGCTACATCATCCCTACCAAAAATCACTGACATCCATTATGTCACAAATTCAATCAATGAACGTATGAGATGCCCTTTCTCTCTATGTGAATCCTTAGAGAATTTTACATACCAATGTCCTATGATCATTCAATACAAGCAACATCAATTGACCCTGATTCAAACCCCTATAGAATCAATGGTTGACCTTACCTCGTCACTAGAAATTATTCATATCATTTCTCCTAAACTTGAGGCACTCCTGATGCCTCCATGGTTCTTGGATGACTTATCCGAGGATTCACCCCCAAATCCTCCCAATTCTCCCATTCATTTCCCTACAGAAATATCACATCCAACTACCATGGGTACTCCTTGGTAATTCGATATTTGGTTTATGTCAAGTGAACCAACACAATCTCATTGCATCGTTCCCCCTACTTCCTCATCACCAGGGGACAACCACACAGCGACAGTCACCGATATCATTCCTTTAGACCCCTTGTATTCTCACCACTTTCACTGCGACGAGGACATAATCGAAGAACTAACCACTCCCTACTACCCCTGGGATGCGCTACACCACAGAGCGCTCTTCTTTTTACAGGAAGCCTTCATGCTTCCTAACCAACACCCCATATACATAGTTGAAACCAAGGATTTTATCCCATCAGGGCATATCGACTGGTTCAACAACCCCATTCCTGCCCCTGATGCTTTTGAAGAAGGCAACATGGCCAACATTTCCCCAACCATCAAAATCGACATTTCCATAAAAAATGGAGTCGTCGAGGAAATCACCATTGGCGCCGCTTACACTCCTCAAGAAGTCACCACCTATAAAGCCCTCTTCCAATAATATTGAGATATTTTTTTCCTGGTCATACACAGAAATGCCTGGCCTTGATCCCTCGATTGTCGAACATCGCATCGACACCTCGCCTGACATTACCCCAGTTCATCAAAAACAACGACCACTACACCCATCCAAAGAAGCGGCCATCAAAGTCGAGATTGACAAATTACACACGGCTGGGTTCATCTACCCCATTGCCTATACATCATGGGTTTCCAACCCTGTACCCGTTAACAAAAAACAGGGCATTATCCACATCTGTACAGACTTTCGCGATCTCAATCACGCATGTCCCAAAGAAAACTTCCCAACGCCTTTCATTGATCAAATTATTGACGATTGTGCAGGCCATGAGGCTCTATCCTTCATGGATGGTTTCTCTGGTTATAATCAAATCCAAATTCGCCCAGCCGATCAATACAAAACTGCATTCACTACCCCTTGGGGTACTTTTTCATATTGTGTCATGTCGTTTTGCCTAACGAATGCTATTGCAACTTTCCAACGGGATATGACATACATTTTTCACGATCTGGCTCATATCATCCTTACATACTTGGATGACCTCACAACTCGATCCAAGAAACGCACCCAACATCTTGACGATTTACGGATCATCTTCCAAAGGTGTCGTCAGTACAACATCCACTTGAATCCACTCAAGTGCGTGTTCTGCATCATTGCGGGGCACCTCCTTAGATTCATAATTTCCCAAAGTGGTATTACCATGGACCCCCTCAAAGTCCAAGCCATCACAGAAATTCCACCTCCCTGTAATTTACGCCAACTCTAGAGCCTACAAGGAAAAGATAACTTTCTACGACGTTTTGTCCCAGACTACGCCACTAGAGCATACGGTTTCCTTCGCTTACTATGCCACGACATCCCATTTCACTGGGATGAACATGCCCAAAAATCATTTGACGATATTAAAATGGCATTTTCTAATGCCCCTTTAATTAGTTCACTCGACTATAATCGTGACTATATCCTTTACATATCAGGATCAGCTGTCTCAGTAGCAGGAGTTCTCATTCAAATCGGTGATGATGATCGTGAGCATGTCATTTACTACGTTAGTAAAAACCTCTCAAGGCCACCCCTGAAGTATAAACACGAAGATAAAATTGCCCTTGCAGTTGTCCTCTCATTCCAGAAACTGCGTCATTACATTCTGCTTCACACAACTAAGGTCGTCGCAGATTCCAATCCTATGCAATACTTGCTCAACCATCGGCAAATTAATGGCAAATTTTCCTGATGGATTGTTATCCTTTAGGAGTACGATCTTGAATTTTCAACACCCAAGAGCAAGAAAGCCCTCATCCTTGTTGAACTTGTCATGGCATTTCCCTCTGATACTACCAATACCCCCGTCAATACTAACTTCCTCGATGAACATCTCCTCCACATCACTTCAAATGACCCGTGGTACGACGACCTCCTCGTCTACCTCCAAACCCAAAAATTTGGTAACCACCTCTCACGAGATGATCATCATCGTATTTTCCACCAGGCCCCCCGCTATCTCCTCATCGAAGATATCTTATACCGGTGAGGGGTCGACACCATGCTTCGTCAATGCTTGACTATTGACGACGCTAATAGAGTCTTGAATGACTGCCATAGCGACGCATGCGGGGGCCATCTTTTGGGAATGTCCACTGCTCAAAAAATCATCCGAGCAGGTTATTTTTGGCCTACATTGTTTCACGATTGCATTCACACTATGAAGCGATGTGATAAATGTCATATTTATGCCAACAAAGCATGAGCACCACCTACTCTTCTTCACCGAGTCATTACTGCCAGCCCCTTCTGTAAATGGGGCATCGACTTCATGACTTGTAATTCCCCATCCTTCAATGGACACAAATACATTGTTGTCGCAGTCGATTACTTCACAAAATGGGTTGAATCCATGCCCACCTTCAACAACACCATTGAAACTACAATGCACTTTTTCTTTAATTATCACATCATATCCCGCTTCGGCGTACCACTCCAACTAGTTTCCGATCATGGGAAACACTTCGAGAATGAGATTTTCGTCGAACTCTCATCTTAGTTAGGATTCTCCCATGAGTTTGACTCACCATATTACCCTTAGTCTAACAGATAGGTTGAAGCAGTTAACAAGGTCCTCAAGACCATGTTACAGTGCACGGTTAATAAACATAAGACCAATTAGCATCATATGTTTTTTTTCGCGTTATGGGCTTACCGAACGGCCGTGAAAACAACCACTGGTTTCACACCATTTCATCTAGTCCATGGGGTTGAGGCCACTCTTCCCATCGAGTGCGAAATTCCCACCTTATGCACCGCAATTGAGCTATTACCCAACACTACTCCAATGGAGCAGCACTTTCTGAACTTAGAGTCCCCGGATGAAGATTATTGATATTCATTACAGAACAATGAGGAACCTAAAAAACAGTCAAAGGCCACCTTTGATCGCCATGTCAACCTTCGCTCATTTCACAAAGGTGACCTCATCCTTGCTTACGATATCACTCATGATACCTTCGATCATGGAAAATTTGAGTCACTATGGCATGGCCCCTACATCATCCAACATTTCCTCACCAAAGGTGCATACATCCTGGCATCTCCTAAAGGCCT
This sequence comes from Picea engelmannii, assembly GCA_009831015.1. Lineage (NCBI taxonomy): Eukaryota > Viridiplantae > Streptophyta > Pinopsida > Pinales > Pinaceae > Picea > Picea engelmannii. The sequence continues at coordinate 40,975 of ML777255.1, forward strand.
CTCTCTCAAAGAACCTGTCAACGGGTTATACTTAAAGAAATTTTACTCCTAAGCGTAGTCATTCTACTTTAGTTTTTTTATTTTATAGTGTTTTTAATATTTTTTCCATCTCTCACATCTAAACTATCATTTGTGCTATTGACAGATGCCTCCTCCACTGGCCTACCACATCGGTTACGCCGATGGTGCCAACTGTTGGACACACAATCTCACTTCGATAGCTTGGGCCCTCTATACCCCCTCACATGAAATGCTCCACTCTAGCGGCATATGTTTGGGTTCAGCTACCAACAACCAAGTCGAATACACTATCGTCATTGGCCTCCTCGCTGATGCCCAACATCATCATATTCATCACCTTAGCATCTTTCTCGAATCTCAACTAGTCATCCTCGAGCTCAACAATGTGTACCGCGTCCGTGATCTTTGCCCCTTTCGTAAATACATGCAAGTTAGACTTTTATCTCGACATTTTGATTTCATTACATTTACACATATTCCAAGAAAATTAAATCAAATTACAGACAACTTAGCTAACATTGTGTTAGATTGGCATATATCACATCAAGATACCTCTACACATACATAAAAATATCAAAAACCTGTCACAACATATATACATTAGACATCATCAACACATTAACAAACACATTTAAACATCACATAGACCCCAAAATGTATACTCATGTATATATAAATCAGTCACCAGTGCCATCAAATTGTTTGCATACAAAGAAAATATACAACCATCCGCAGGCCAATGAATCACCTTGGTACAAAACTGGTGTCACTACACCAAAATGGGCTCACCAGCCTATTGTTAGGACCCTACAATGTACCCTTTTGCTCACACCTTTTGCTACCATTACACCCTTTTTCCACTCATATTTAAACTTATATTATCACCTTACCCTATCTCTCCAAAGGTATATAATGTCTCTTCTCTTTATTATATGATTAATCTGTTTTTCATATAATTTTACATTACTCTCGTACTTAACCATTGATCAGAAATGTATAAGTGATGAAATAATTCGAACTGCAGATTAACATTGAGGCCTGTTGTTGAAACAGTTAAAGCACGCAAACCCTGTGGCTGAAACAGTCTATGGACTATGATGCTGAAACAACAACTCACACAGAAGAAGTTTCTACACTCTCCATGGTCTACGATGCTAAAACAACAACTCACACAGAAGAAATTGTTACACTCTCTGTGGTCTACGATGCTAAAACAAAAACTCACACAGAAGAAGCTGCTACACTCTCCATGGTCTACGATGTTGAAACAACAACACAAAGTTGTTACATTGACCACAACAGCCGCACCTTGAGCCAGAATTAACCACCGATGCCTCGTGACCACATGCTGAAACAGTCATAGCACAAATCTCGTTGCTGAAACAGCCCGCGATTTGCGATGTTGAAACATCATACAACAGCAGTAACGAGAAGACAAATAAAGGAGTTGTTACTCCAGATGAAATAGCAACACCCCACTCAACACCTTTTCAACTATTGTAATAGCATTATGTTGCGGGAGACTAGGATATCCTATTCCAGTATAGAGAGTCGATCTGACTAAGAATAGGACTCATATGTACACATGTAATTGGATGATCAAATTGTATCGAGAGGATTCTCCTCTTTAATAAGAGGAAAACATCATTAGAGAGGATCTTCTTTTTAGCTGAGAAAGGATTTTAAAGAGAAGGATGTGTTTTACCTCAGATTGTAATATGATACAGTTGACAGATGAATAAAATATCGTTCTGAGCATTTCTCTCTAGTTCCTTTTGTTTCAGGGGAATCTTGTGAGAAGGGAGGGCCCACCTTCTTCACAAGATTCACCCATTAGCTTTGTAGTGTGTTAGTGTTATTTCTGTTCATGCCTTGATTAAATTATGTTTTGCTGAAACACTACTTTACTGAACTCTGTTTTGTTGAAACACTACTTTATTGAACTCTTCTTTACTGATTGTTACATTGTTTTCATATGATTCATGCTTGGGTAATTGTTAATCATTCTAGTTAGCAACCCTGTTTGGTGAATTTATGAAGGAGTTATAATCAGGGACATGTGCTGAAGATTCCTGCTTGGGGAATAGGGTCTTGTTCCCTATTAAGAGATAGTTATCCTTCCGTGTGTGTCAATCATTTCAATTAGTAATGAGTTCATGAAAGTGTGCTAATCGGAAATAGGTGCTGAAGATTCCTTCTTAGGGAATATGGTCCTATTCTCTGTTAAGAGTTAGTTAGCCTTCAGTGTGTGTCAATCATTTCAATTAGTAATGAGTTCATGAAAGTGTGATGATCAGAAACAGGTGTTGAAGATTCCTTCTTTGGGAATAGGGTCCTATTCTCTAGTTACAGAATAGTTGGTTTTTCCTTTTTGCAGTGTCTGAAAGATTTCTTTTCGAGGTTGTTATTTTCTTAATGTAATCCAGGATTCTTTGGACAATTATTTCTTTAAACATTGAACTCTGCAATAGGTAGATTTCTTTCCTGTAATTCAAGTTAGAAATTCAGTTTGTTCAAGGGAAAAGTGTGACTAATATATTTTTACTACAACTCTAGGTTTCTTTTGAGATTGAGCATATATAGTGTGTGATTACCTTTGAAATAACATACTTCCCTGGGTTGACAATTTATGTAGCACTTGATTGTTTAGTTAAATAAGCAATTATAGTGACCAACATTTTGGCGCCATTGCCAGGGAAGGTAATTATAGATTTCAAAAGCACTTATGATTTTTCAGATACAAATATTGCATGAGAGGATGCGGAGACCCCAAAGACACTAACCCTATAGGTGGAGAGGACAGAGGAAGAGGAGGAAGAAATACTTATATTGACAAGATTATATCAAAGTCTGAATCTACTGCTCAACGACCAAACTCTCGGAAACCAAAATCCCAACCTTCATTTCAAGCAAACTTTGAAATGGGGAAAGAAGTTTGGAGTCCTGAGACATTTGAGAAACCAGCAGGAAACATTGAGGACAGAGCAAGCATAGCAGGGGAGCAGACAGAAGAAAACATGGATGAGTACAATGAAGAATTGCATCGTGAAGAACACGCAGGTCCTGAAGGAGAGGTAAATGATGAAAAATCTTTCTCCACACTAGGATTTCCTATTGGTGATATTCCTAGAGGGGTATCTCCCATGAAGAACATTCCACTCTCAGCACTACCTAACTTTCATGGTTTGTCTTCAGAAGATCCTAATGAATTCCTTTTTGAGTTTGATATATTATGCAGAAGTTATGATTACATTTCCAATGCTAAAAAATTAAAGCTATTTCCAGCAACATTGAAAGGAAATGCACTAAGATGGTTCATGAGTCTTGGAGGCCATGTAATCACAACATGGGATCAAATGAAACAAAAGTTCCTGAATAAATACCAGGACTATTTCCGAACAAGAGAAAAAAGAGAGGAACTATTTAAGATGATGTAGAAAGAGGATGAAAATCTGGAGGACTTTGTAGAAAGGCTACAGTATAATCTACAAAGATCCAGTCACCCCAATGTAAGTAAAGATATTCTTAAAACAATATTATTAAAAGGAGTAAGGGATGACTATCTAGATATTTTGAATATGCTTGGAAAAGGGGACATATCTAAGGAATCATACGATGAAATTGTTAACCTATGTAAAATATGTTCAAGAGGAGCTTCAAGAAATAGATCAAATAGCAAGGACACCAGGGATGATTTTAGGGGCTAAATTTCGCTCATGGGCTAATTTTCCATGGTTTTTCCCAACAAAATATTGGCTATTATAAAAATGATTAGCCCAAATTCTATAGGATAAAATTATTTTAACTTRAAAATCGCCAAAATTTTATATAAACTACCTAAAATCCTTAGAAATTTGAATATTTTTACAAAAATGTCGCCAAACATTTATAGTTGGCATATGAAGGATTAGTAAGATTCGCCAAGGTTTCTACATTTTAAAATAAATTTCCATCCTTAAAATCACCCTTGAAGGACACCACATTTTCAAGAGTCCAAAAATCAGCCAGTGGGGGAGCAACAAGAGCCAAAATAGTTAATTTACTTGAAGGTTTTAAAAATGAAATGTTAAGCTCTTTTGCCTCACAAATTGACACCCTGCAGATTCAAAAGAAGCAAGCAGAAGTAGAAGCAGCTCTGTCCATGTTTTGTTCTAAATGCATAGACAATCACCCACGAAGGGAATGTCCATTAAACAAAAAGCCAATCTGCACGATCTATGATAAAGATCATGAAACGAAACAATTCCCTTCTTTACCAGGGATCAAGGCATCATTACAACCAATTGATGAAGAATCTGAAGCTGTCTATCTGTTGACACAGAGAAGGAAATTTCAACCACGGGGACAAGGTATGAATCCTAACATGCCATTTACATCTTCTAATCATTGGAATAATTATCCTTCTTTCAATCAAATGAATTACCCTCCCTATAACCAAATGCAATACCTAAATAAAATGAATTACCCACCCATGCAACAAACTAACCCACCCTTTGTTGATCCGTCAATGTGGACTCCTTGGCCTCCACAACAACAACAACCATATCAGAACCAATGGAATCCAAATTGGAGAGGACAACAACCCCCCTTCCCAAATCAATTACCTCAATCACAATTTCTGCAACCACTCTCCTTACCATCAGTTACTCCACCAAACAATCAAATGATGAGACCCCAGCTACCTATACAACCTAACCCTAACCGCAATAATAAAGTTGTGCAGTGCATTGATATTCATAACCAGCCTACATTTTCTCTTCTCCCTGCGCAATGCAACAATATTCATTTACGATCTGGAAGGATAGTAGAACCTATCATAGCCGATGTTACCTCTTCTGATAAAGAGGAAACAAAAGAGCATGATGTACCTGAAGAGGTACAATCATCCTCTAACAATGTTGCTGAAACAACAAAACCACCATTTCCTGAGCATCTAGCTTTGACTAAAACACCTGAGCCACCGGCTTTCAATATTCTAGGGGAATTACAAAATATTTATGTCAAAATTCCTCTACTACAAGCACTCCGAGATGTACCAATTTATGCCAGGACTATGCGAGACATTTGTGTTAAGAAGACTGGTAGGAAAATTAAGGATCCCCTCACAGTCCATGTTATGGGTGACTTGTCTACACTAATGTTAGGTAAAGCCCCCCCAGTTAAATATGGTGATCCCGACCACCCTACCGTCTCAGTACAAATTGGAAAAACGATAATCCCTTGAGTCCTAGTAGACTTAAGTGCCGCTATCAATATTATGACTTTGGAAACCTCACAATTGTTACAATTGCAAAATGAAATTAGAGACACCCCAACTATCCTAGAATTAGCTGACCGATCCAAAATTAAATCGGAGGGAGTCATTGAAGACCTAATTATCTCAGTGGAATCCTGGAATTATACAACTGACTTTGTGGTATTACAACCTAAAACAAAGTTGGGGGGCCACCCTCTAATTTTGGGCAGGCCTTGGCTAGCCACAACAGATGCTTTTATCAGCTGTAGATCAGGTTCAATGACAATTTCCAATGGTTACGAAACTAAACAGCTTACCCTCTACCCTCACGCTACACCCTTGATTAATAATGATAGTTCTGTATGGGTAGACTTTGATGATCAACTTACTCAACCCATCTTGACTATTGGACAAGCTTTAAGCCTTAAAGATGCCACTAAGGATGAAGTAATTAATAATTTTATTTGTGAACCCTCCTCTGTGACTCTAGAAACTCATAACCAACTAGTTGAACTGTTGGAGTCAGATAATCAGGAAAACCTTAACTCTAAAAACCCACCTCAAACATCTGCCACCATCTCTTCTAAAAGAATACCAGTAGAAATTGAACCTGGCAAAACATTGAACATAAACCCTAACCTAACAGATGTTGAAACACAATAATTAATGAAGTTACTTCTGGAAAATAAAGAAGCATTCGCATGGGACTATACAGGTATGAAAGGAATCTCTCCCGAATTATGTACTCATCGAATATATATTAAGGAAGATTGTCGACCGATCTGCCAATCTCAACGCCGAATGAACCCTAATTTAAGAGAAATCCTTAAAGAACTTCAAAAATTGCTCAACATAGGGTTTATATATCCTATATCAAACAGTGAATGGGTTTCCCCATTAGTAATAGTTCCTAAGAAAAATGGAAAATGGAGAGTATGTGTGGACTACAGAGCCTTAAATAAAGAAACTCAAAAAGATCACTTTCCATTACCATTCATTGATCAGGTGTTAGACAGTTTGTTAGGGAAGAAATTTTTCTCTTTTTTAGATGGTTTCAGTGGGTGTAATCAGATCAAAATTGCACCCAGGACTAAGATAAAACCACTTTTACTATCCCTTGGGGAAATTTTTCTTATAGAGTTCTCCCATTTGGACTATGTAATGCACCATCAACCTTTCAAAGAGCGGTTATAGGAATCTTTTCTTATATGCTTAATGACTCTATGGAAATTTTTATGGATGATTCTACCCCGTATGGTGTTTCTTTTCAGGAAGCACTACAAAACCTTGAGAAAGTGCTTAAACGATGTTTACAAGCCCACCTCTCCTTAAGTATAGAAAAATGTCATATGATGATGAGTGAAGGAATAGTGCTTGGACATTTTATTTCATCTCAAGGAATTCAGGTGGATCCATCCAAGATACAAGTCATTAAAGATATTCCTACTCCCAAAACCCAAATAGAGGTAAGAAGTTTTCTAGGACATGCTGGATACTACAGAAGATTTATCAAAAAAAATTCCAAAATAGCTTCTCCCTTGTTTGTGTTACTGATGAAAAATGTCGAATTCAAATGGACTAATTCTTTCCAGGAAGCATTTAATACACTTAAACATCAGTTATCTACAACCCCTATTCTAAGAGGACCTGATTGGACACTTCCCTTTCACATATCCTCTGATGCTTCAGATACTGCAATAGGAGCTTTCTTGGGACAAGAAGAAAATCATCTTCCTTATGCTATTTATTTCATTAGCAAGAATATGAATCCTGCTGAACTCAATTATACAGTTACCAAAAAGGAATTCTTAGCAGTTATCTATGCTATTAATAAATTTAGACATTACATCACTAGCTACTCTACTCTTGTCCATACTGATCACTCAGCTATCAAATATCTAATGAACAAACCTATCACAAATTCTAGAGTCACCAGATGGTTACTATTATTACAAGAATTTGATATTACAATTGTAGATAGACCAGGAAAAGAAAATGTAGTTGCTAATTTCCTTTCTCGGTTAAAAACTGATGATGATACCCCCGTAGATGATTCCTTTCCTGATGAATATCTATTTGCAGTATCTTCTCACTCACCTTTGTATGCAGACATCGCTAACTACTTGGTTGCAGGGAAGTTACCACCACACCTATCCCACCGAGAGAAAAGAAGAATCATTCAACAAAGTGCTCGGTATAGTTGGATAAGTGGGTGTCTTTTCCACATAGAACTTGATCAAGAAATTCGAAGGTGCATTAGAGAATATGAGGTTTATGATCTACTAAAATCTTGTCACGATGGCCCTCGTGGAGGGCATTTTGCTGATAAGAGAACAACACATAAAATTCTTAGGATGGGGTATTATTGGCCCTCACTTTTTAAAGATGCAAAGAAATATGTCTGGGCCTATGATAGCTGCCAAAGAATGGGCCAACCTAATAATAGAGATGAAATTCCATTAAACCCCCAGATAGTACTTGAACCATTTGAAAGATGGGCCTTAGACTTTGTAGGACCCATTAACCCCCCATCCAATCAAAAAGTCTACATAGTGGTCTGCACAGATTATATGGACAAATGGGTGGAAGCTAAAGCACTCCATAGAGCAACTGAAGAAGCAGTTCTAGATTTCCTATTTGAAGACATCTTCATCAGATTTGGAGTGCCAAGAGAATTAGTTACAGATGGAGGACCTCCTTTCACTTCTCATGGTTTTA
>ML777255.1:49022-76256 GCA_009831015.1 Picea engelmannii
ATTATGGGCCTACAGAACTACCTGGAGAAATACTACAAGATTCTCTCCCTATAAATTAGTCTATGGAAAGAGTGTTGTCTTTCCTGTGGAATTTGAAATCAAAACCTTAAGGACTACTTTAGCTGTCAACCTTGATTTGACCAATGCACAGACAACCAGGTTGCATCAGTTTAATGAATTGGATGAAAAAAGACTAGATGCCATTCATCAGACAACTATGATTCAAAAACAAACATCAAAATGGCATGAAAAAACTATCAAGCATAAGCAGTTCCAAAAAGGTAATTGGGCCCTACTGTATGACTCTCGATTCAAAGAATTTCAAGGGAAACTACGTACAAGATGGCTTGGACCTTATGAAGCAGACACTATTTTCCCCAATGGAACAGTAAGGCTCCTCACAATTGATGACTCTAAAACACTGTTACTTGTAAATGGTCATCGGCTCCGTCTGTACCAGCGCCCTATTTCCAAAGAAGATTTTAAGGCCACATGTGTAGCAGACTCTCATTACCTCTTTTTAGAGGGGGCTCCTACCCCTCATTGCAATTAATTATTTTAAATTTAATTTCTTTAGTACTAGATTAGATTTCGTTTACTAATAATCCCTGTCAAGAAATACCATGTTACAATCGATTTTTGCAGATTCCCGATCAAAGAACAAGCCTACTAAGAAAGGATGATCCTACTTGAAGAACAGGTAAGCTTCCCCATTGCTGAAACACCACTGTTCAACAACTTTTTCTCTTTCTTCATTGTTGAAACACCATTGTTCAAAAACTTGTTGACTTTCTCCATTGTTGAAACACCACTGTCAGCAACCTTTCGCCATTTTTCCATTGCCGAAACACCACCATTATGCAATTCTTCACATTTTCCCATTGCTGAAACACCACTGTCAACAACATTTCGCCATTTTCCCATTGCCGAAACATCATTGTTCCGCAATTCTTCACATTTTCCCATTGCTGAAACACCACTGTTAGCAACCTTTCGCCATTTTCCCATTGCCGAAACACTACTATTCAACGATTCCTCACATTTTTTTTCATTGATGAAACAACACCGTTCAGCAATTGTTTCTCCCTTCTTTCAGTTGCTGAAACACCAACTTTTCAGCATTCTCTGTCAATAATCTTTTGCGCTCTCATACTACATTTTGTCCTTCCAGTCAACAAATCCTTGATACAATTCCTCTAACAAATCAAAAGTCTCTTCCATGGCTACTGCAGAACTATTATGGATAGGAACTATATTTTGTTTGAAGTATGAATCAAAAGGTAAAGGTGAGGTATGTAAATTTTATACCTAAATACAATTAAGCTATAGTTAATGAGAAGATTCCAACTCATTTATTACCACTCATGTAAAATCATTATTAGCCGCACTTGAAGGGGGGGGAGGAAATATTGAACTTTTATACCATCATTTCACATGAATCAACCACCGTCATTCCTTTTTACCATTCTTTCGTTTGTTTCACCACCATTTGCATGCCTTCACCCGAAAAAATCACTCTGCACAGAAGTTATTACTCGACTCTTTGACGATGTATTTTAATGATATGTTAGCTATGGGAGGTTCTATTATATGGTACGAGCCTGCCACGACAGCGTTAGAACTGTATCCAGAAGCCTATCAAATATTTCTGCAGGCAGGATGGCTCGGTTATCTTCAGAGGCTCCATGGATTTGATCAACAACAGGTTCTGCAATTTGCTCGAAATCTCTAGGAAGATCATTCCATTGTTCAAGGAGTTCGGATTTTAGTTACAGAAGAGGATATAGCTCAGGTTTTGGGTCTCCCTACCAATTGCATTCTCTTGTTCAGCCACAAACATATCATCCTGAATGCCCAACAGGATTTCCTCTTGCCAAGGGAAGAAATTGAACCTAAAGGCTGGGGTGTCTGACTCAGCTCGTTGCCGCCTCCATGGCCAAAAGTCAAAAAATTCCTCAAACACTACCTTACCTGCGAAGGTCGATACTAGGTAGTCTACCAACACAATTTTGTCTTGTTGTCTCATTTACAGTATGTTAGATTGGTGAACATTCCTTATTATCTGCTCGGTTGTCTTAAAAATATGTCGCACTACCGTAAAAAGGCTAAAGATCCTGCCCTTTCACTCACCCATCACCGTCTCATTCAACTACTTATCCAAATTGGTTTTGCCCAACAAAACCCTCCACTAAACAACCCACCCATAGATCCCCAAGAAGCTGCTGAAATTCCTGAAAATCTTCAGGAACAACAACCACAAAACCCTCCAGACCCTCCAGAAATACCTAACAGTCTGCCTACAGACCCAATCAATCCAATTAACCCCCTATCATACCAAGCCCACCCCACATTTTACCAGAATCATCCACTCCTTCCCTTCATATTCTTAGCGATGATTCTAAACCAGACACTTCTCCCTGTCCCATCATTGAGGAAAAGCCCCCACGTAAACGAAAGAAAATTCCTTTCTTTTTGCCTTTTTTACAAAGAAAATGAACAAGGGCCTCAAAAAGGGAAGCCACTACTGCCACTTCCCTAAACCCCCAACCCATCCGACTAATACCCTGTACACCTCCAACCTCCCAAATGTTGGAATCTTTACCTATTCCACCCACGGGAACTGAAACACAAGAACTAGAGGCCCAGTGTGTTGCGACATCATCTGTTTCAAATCAAGTAGATGAAACACAAGAACCAACTACCCATTTAGTAGTTGAAACACAAGAACCAGCTACTCATTCAGTAGTTGAAACACAAGAACCAGCTATAGTTGTCACACAAGAACCAACTACAGCTGAAACACAAGAACCAGTTGTTGATATTTATACTAAGATATAGGAATCAGAGGCCCAAGGTGCTGCAACATTACTTTCTTTACATCAAGAATATGAAACATAAGAACCAGCTAGTGCGGTTGTGACTTCTACACAAGAACCAGTCACCCCTTAACCAGAGCCAACAATGGCCTCTGTCCTACAAGAAAATGAGTTCTTAAGGTCTGAACTGGAAGCCTACAAGAAAGAGTTATCCATGGCAAAGGAAGCCTATGGTAAGGAACTTAAATTGTACACCCTAGCTCGCATAGCGACCATGTCAGAGGGGACTACAATAGAGAATCCATGTAGAGAATATATGTGTAGTCAATGTGGGGACATCTACTATCAAGCAGGCTACAAATTAGTTCAAATTCCAATGCCATGAGCTTCCCCTGCACCTTCGACTTTTGAAGTCAAATAAGAACACCCTGCTATTACACAAGAACCAGCAGGACCTTCCAAAATTAAGACTGAGCCCTAGCCTACAACAAATGCCAAATCTGAAACCCCTGCTTTTGTTAATAAAGTTGTACAAACATTACCTATTGAGGAATCTTCCCCTCCCAGCCAGATCAATACCCACATCTTTGTGGAACAAGCCACTCAGACCCTACCTCAGCCTACTACTTGCAACGCTGAAACACAAACTCAGCCATGGGATAAGCAGGCAATAATAGAAAAATGGAAAAAAGAGGTTGTTTTTACACAGGCCAAAAGCTTGCAGGAACACAGATAAATTTGGATAAACCATATCTATTCAAACTGGGAATCTTTGGATCAAACACGCCAAGAATCCTGTGCCTATAAGAAACAGAATAAAGAGATTAAAGGCAAATTTCTCCTGATATTTGACTTGGCAAAAAAGTTGTTGGTTGCAAGGAAACCATCTTGCAATTACTCTTTGTTCCTCATGGAACGACTTACATTGTTTCAGATTAAAGCAATCAAAGAAGGAAGACCCCATGCAGTGTTAAATCCAACAGATTTTGTTAAAACTTTTGCAAAAGCCTCTGCTATGGATCAACACCTTCTCTGTGAGTTATATTTTCATAATGAGGCCATCCCTGAGAACCGACAGCTTAACCTTAACCCTCTTGTTGGTGACATCCAGATTTGGGCACTCACCTCCTTCCTCAACAATCAGATTATATGGCAGGATGACTTCCTAGCTACCAAGCATAATGAGGATAACCGCCTTCTCTGGATAAGGCCAGAACCACAAAATGTTGCCACCTTTGTTACAGAGTATTATTAGTTTTTAAAGAAACCAGGGATGACTCGACACATTCAGCAATTACAGACATCAGTGTTTCAGGAGTGTCAACATTTCATTAAATCCACAGAGATTGCTGCCCTACAGGCAAATAACATGTTTTGGCAACAATCTACTGAGAAAAGATAGGAACACAATCCTTTTAGACCCACTAATCTTGAGATAGAAATCTCCAGGGCACCTAGCTACATCAAGTGTGTTCAGCAATGTGCTGAAAGCTGGATAGGGTATCAGTTTCATTTTCCTATCCTCTGGATGCCAGCAGAGAAATATCAAGTTCATTATAAGTTGCCCAAGAAGGCCAAAACAACAACTTGGCAAAGGTTGCAAGGCATTCAAGGGTTTAGAGCTCCAACAGACATCACCTTCCACAACTACTGCTTGAGTAACTTGCATGCTCAAAGTCGATATTCAGATTCTGATTCAGAGTGACGTTGCCTGAGGACATGCAACATTTTAAGTTGGGGGGGATGTTAGGACCCTACAATGTACCTTTTTGCTCACACCTTTTGCTACCATTACACCCTTTTTCCACTCATATTTAAACTTATATTATCACCTTACCCTATCTCTCCAAAGGTGTCTAATGTCTCTTCTCTTTACTATATGTTTAATCTATTTTGCATATAATTTTACATTACTCTTGTACTTAACCATTGATCATAAATGTATAAGTGTTGAAATAGTTTGAACTGCAGATTAGCATTGAGGCATGTTGCTAAAATAGTTAAAGCACACAAACCATGTGGCTGAAACAGTCTGTGGACTACGATGCTGAAACAACAACTCACACAGAAGAAGCTGCTACACTCTCTGTGGTCTATGATGCTAAAACAACAACTCACACAGAAGAAGATATTACACTCTCCATGGTCTATGATGTTGAAACAACAACTCACACAGAAGAAGCTACTACACTCTCTGTGGTCTACAATGATGAAACAACAACACAAAGTTGTTACATTGACCACAACAGCCGCACCTTGAGCCAGAATTAACCACCATTGTCACGTGACCATGTGCTGAAACAGTCAGAATGAAAATCCCGTTGTTCAAACAACCCATGATTTGCGATGCTGAAACAACATACAAAAATAGTAACGAGAAGACAAATAAAGGAGTTGTTACTCCAGCTGAAACAACAACATGCCACTCAGCACCTTTTCAACTATTGTAATAGCATTCTGTTGCGGGAGACTAGGATATCCTATTCCAGTATAGAGATTCGATCTGACTAAGAATAGGAATCATATGTACACATGTAGTTGGATGATCAAATTGTATCGAGAGGATTCTCCTCTTTAATAAGAGGAAATCATCATTAGACAGGATCTTCTTTTTAGCTAAGAAAGGATTTTACAGAGAAGGACATGTTTTACTTCAGATTGTAATATGATACAGTTGACAGATGAATAAAATATTGTTCTGAGCATTTCTCTCTAGTTCCTTTCATTTCAGGGGAATCTTGTGAGAAGGGAGGGCCCACCTTCTTCACAAGATTCACCCATTAGCTTTGTAGTGTGTTAGTGTTATTTCTGTTCATGCCTTGATTAAATTTTGTTTTGCTGAAACACTACTTTATTGAACTCTGTTTTGCTGAAAGACTACTTTATTGAACTCTACTTTACTGATTGTTACATTGTTTTCATATGATTCATGCTTGGGTAATTGTTAATCATTCTAGTTAGCAACCCTATTTGGTGAATTTATGAAGGAGTGATAATCAGGGACAGGTGTTGAAGATTCATGCTTGGAGAATAGGGTCCTTTTCCCTGTTAAGAGATAGTTAGCCTTCTGTGTGTGTCAATCATTTCAATTAGTAATGAGTTCATGAAAGTGTGCTAATCGGAAACAAGTGGTGAAGATTCCTACTTAGGGAATAGGGTCATGTTCTATGTTAAGAGTTAGTTAGCCTTCAATGTGTGTCAATCATTTCAATTAGTAATGAGTTCATGAAAGTGTGATGATCGAAAACAGGTGTTGAAGATTCATTCTTTGGGAATAGGGTCCTGTTCTCTGGTTACAGAATAGTTGGTCTTTCCTTTTTGCAGTGTCCTGAAATATTTCTTTTCCAGGTTGTTATTTTTTTAATGTAATCTAGGATTCTTTGTACAATTATTTCTTTAAACATTGAACTCTACAATAGGTAGATTGCTTTCCTGTAATTCAAGTTAGAACTTCAGTTTGTTCAAGGAAAAAGTGTGACTAATATATTTTTACTACAACTCTAGGTTGCTTTTGAGATTGAGCATATATAGTGCGTGATTACCTTTGAAATAACAGACTTCCCTGGGTTGACAATATATGTAGCACTTGATTGTTTAGTTAAATAAGCAATTATAGTGACTGACACCTATATAAAAAATACAAAAATACATAAAGAGACCCTCCAGGTGCCTCTAGAGAACCACCTCCTGCCCCTCCCTCAGGAGGTGGTCCCACACCCACTACTGGTCCCTCCAAATCGGGAGGTAACCGTCGGGTCATCGCAGCACTTGCTATTGTTGCTCGTCGCACCACGGCCTGCCACGTCAGTGAAACTCCCACACACTGCTCCGGGATGCCCTCATCCTAGATGCATGAACACATGCCCTCAGGCACACCCTGTAGCACCGCCTCCAGGTGGCAGCGAATATCCTCAAAATCTACTCTGGCATCCGTTGGAGGAGCATGCGATGGCTTGGCACATGGGTCATCAAAATGACGTCTCCTCACTACTCTCTTGTCCTCAGCTGGTCTCGCCTCAGCATCCTCACATCGACGTCTCTCTCCTACCCGCAGCCCTCCTTGTGGTGGTCTCCCCGACTCCTAGCAAGTCGACGCTCTCAGCATCTCAACCTCGCGCCCGCGAGGTCCCACATATGCGCATACAAACAACCAAATGATAGTATCAACATCTATAAAAAATACACATGTCATGCTATCTCAAAAAACAACATATCAAACTCATAAACATACCTTGGTGATAAAACACCTCCCGTGGAGGTAGCACCATGTCTGGATCACTCTAGAAGTCAACACCAGCATATGGAAACTGCAGTATCACCTGCGGCATCTGCTGCCTCAGCTATGAAAAAATGGTCTCCCTCGCCACTACCGTGGAGAACCAATATCATTGACCACCGTCTCAATCGTGACTCTCACACACCAGGAGTGCCTAATAAAATCCTAGGGTGCAACATCGACACCCTCTCCAAAAACTAGGCCACCAAGATGGAGCCAAAAGCAAAGTCCCCTATGTTAGTAGACCGACATCTATCCAGCTGCCCCACCATCTTGACATGCAGCGTCAACCCCCAGGCAAAGGGCTCCCCATCCAGTGTCCTCCCCATAACACTTAGTTGACCACCAATGATCCGTTGAGTCACGAGGGATCCATACACCCTCACAATCATTGTTGCTACACAACGATGCGTTAGAGCATCCATCACCCTCATGCTCACGACAGAGCCCGACATATAGTTCTCCCTCGAGAAGTACCTCTAACCCAATGTCGCTAATGACACATTCATAGGTAACACTAGCTTCGCTGGTAGGGGCGTTCCCTGAAAATGGAGCCCAGTCAAAAAGTATATGTCCTACACCACAGTGAAGGCGATATGCTCTCCCCGCACCATAAAGCAATGCAGGTCTGGACTCCACATCTGGATAAGAAACTGCAGGAGATACTCCTACACCCATTTCAATAGGCACTCAAATAACTTCAGCATACCACAAGCTGCCAAAGTAGCATGAACCCACAGCTCTTCAATAGCCACGACATCCCTTAGCTGGGACCAATCCCGCTCTTCCCAACCAACTGGAATCGTGCAAAATGATCGCCTGCAAACACATAAAACAGTCCTAGGTCAGCCATATTCACCATAAAAAATGTTAAAAAGATAATTTTTACACCCATCAGCCTTGCCCCCAAGGCACAACTGTTTAACCCACAAGCGCGCACATATGCGTGACTATTCACCCCACAAGCGTGCACATATGCGTGTCTGTTCACCCCACAGGCGTGCACTCAGGTGCGCCTGTGCAGCCCACAAGAACGCATGCATGTGCGCCTGCTCACCCTACAAGGGCACCTCCATGTGCCCCTGTCGCGAACACAGGCCCACATCAAAGCGCGCCTGTCCACTACATAGTCGCGCACACATGCACGGTTGTGTAGCAAACAGGAACGCATATCATGCATGCCTTTGTTCCCCCTACAGGTGTCCCCATATGTGGCTATCCGGATAACAGGCGTGCACTCGTGTGCACATACTTCCATATCACTTGCACACTTGGGTGCCCACACCCATAAAACCCCCTATAGGGCTCTCTGTACAGACCCTGCCTAGAAATTGAAAATCTACTTCTATGCAGGATGATAATACTACCAACTGGAAGCTCGTTGGTCATGTATCGGTTGCCTCATTCTCCCAAAATATCCTAATCTCCTCTGAATACCTCTCGTCCAGTCACTCTAGCAGAAAGTACAAATGAGGTGGCAATGTGGGCCCTACAACTATATATAGGCCTTTCCTCCAAACTTCCAATCACCATTCTAGGAGCTCCGGGTGTCTATTCTTCAATACATCTTTAGCCATGAGATCAACATCCTATCATCTACATGAACACATTCCCTCAGGCATGTGTTCATGCAGCGTCAACCCCCAGGCAAAGGGCTCCCCATCCAGTGTCCTCCCCATAACACTTAGTTGACCACCAATGATCCGTTGAGTCACAAGGGACCCATACACCCTCACAATCATCGTTGCTACACAACGATGCGTTAGAGCATCCATCACCCCGATGCTCACGACGGAGCCCGACATATTTTTCTCCCTCAAGTAGTACCTCTAACCCAATGTCGCTAATGACACATTCATAGGTAACAATGGCTTTGTTGGTAGGGGCGTTCCCTGAAAACGGAGCCCAGTCAAAAAGTATATGTCCTCCACCACAGTGAAGGCGATCTGCTCTCCCCGCACCATAAAGCAATGCAGGTCTGGACTCCACATCTGGATAAGAAACTGTAGGAGATACTCATGCACCCATTTCAATAGGCACTCAAAGAACTTCAGCATCCCACAAGCTGCCAAAGTAGCATGAACCCACAGCTCTTCGATAGCCACGACATCCCTCAGTTGGGACCAATCCCGCTCTTCCCAACCAACTGGAATCGTGCAAAATGATCGCCTTAAAACACATAAAAAAGTCCTAGGTCAGCCATATTGACCATAAAAAATGTTAAAAAGATAATTTTTACACCCATCAGCCTTGCCCCCAAGGCACAACTGTTTAACCCACAAGTGCGCACATATGCATGACTGTTCACCCCACAAGCGTGCACATACGCGTGTCTGTTCACCCCACAAGCGTGCACTCAGGTGCGCCTGTGCATCCCACAAGCATGCATGTGTGCATTCCTGCTCACCCTACAAGGGCACCTCAATGTGCCCCTGTCGCGAACACAGGCGCACATCAAAGCGCGCCTGTCCACTACACAGTCGCGCACACATGCACGATTGTGTAGCAAACAGGCACGCATATCATGCGTGCCTTTGTTCCTCCTACGAGCGTCCCCATATGTGGCTATCCGGATAACAGGCATGCACTCGTGTGCACATACTTCCAGATCACATGCACACTTGGGGGCCCACACCCATAAAACCCCCTGTACGGCTCTCTATACAGACCCTGCCTAGAAATTGAGAATCTACTTCTATGCAGGATGATAATACTACCAACCGGAAGCTCGTTGGTCCTGTATCAGTTGCCTCATTCTCCCAAAATATCCTAATCTCCTCTAAATACCTCTCGTCCAGTCACTCTAGCAGAAAGTACAAATGAGGTGGCAATGTGGGCCCTATAACTATATATAGGCCTTTCCTCCAAACTTCCAATCACCATTCTAGGAGCTCTGGGTGTCTGTTCTTCAATACATCTTTAGCCATGAGATCAACATCCTGTCATCTACATCAAAATGAAACCCATGTTTCCCTTGGTTGGGGCACTCCTTATCATCTACCCTTGTTGACATCATCTATATACTCTGAGTATCCCGCATGCCACTTACCTCTGCCCTCTTAGTTTGTTCACTTTGTTCCTCCTCTGGCACAACTTATCCCACGTCTTGTTGTCCCCCTGACACTCGACTTAGTTGAACGGTTGCAACCACTTATAATTTGCATACACCCCCAACCAAGGGCAGTATTGAGTCTTCATACATATTGACTTTGACCATGTACCTCCTCCAGTTCCTAACCTCACCTAGTAGATTTCACGAAGCCCTTTTCTTCTGGGAGTCGCATCCCCCTTTTGTCGACATCAACACAATTTTCCAGAAGGGCGACAGTATATTGACTCTCATTACCTTTCCAATGAGAGATCTCAGATGGCATAGGGATAACCACAATTTCTCCCTGCTGTTGTTGACCCCTGAAACATTTAAATTCAACACCTTCTCATGTTACAGTGGATAGTACTTTGCGACTATTGAAGTTATTTCTTATATTTTCCGAAGACCACTGAACTTGGTTGGGCTATCAATGCCTACAGAATCCGTGATATTTATTACAAATGTCATTGCCTATTGGTCAGAGTATGTTCCTCCCCAAAATTTTCTTCTGCCTTTATCATGACCGCCCCCGAGGGCGCTGGAGTTGTCTACATCAACACACCATTCCTTTTTGAGTTACATGAACATGAGCATGGGGCATGTCCACCTCATTTGTACACAGTTTATTTTTACACACATTATGGAAGGTTGTGTTCTACAGGTTCCCTTCTCCCTCCAACTGGTAACTCTTGGTAGTCCCACTATCGCTCTCTCTTACAACGAAACTCTCAGTAGAAGAAACATTGATGGATTTTGGCTATACGTATGCTCCTAACCTCATCCATCACGTGGCATCTGTTATCACTGAAATTTCGTCTGCAAATGGTTACAAGAATTCAGCATCACCAAACAGTTATGAGGTCACCTATGGACCAAAATTACCACAAAAGTATTTCCAAAGGGTCAAAAAATATGCAACTAGTGACAAAATTAAAGTGCGCTATGACTACACAGGGTGCGCGCGCACATGCGCAAAATAGAAACATAGGAAAAACGCACATGCGCCCAATGCGCAACTGTGGTCGCAAAACGTCGCACACATCTAAGAACGACACATTTATGAGAATGTTTGGCCTTCCACCCACTTCTGGTTCAGCTCCCAAGTTGATTTGACACTCAAATTTGGAATGGATCCGACTGGGTGGCTGGTCAAAGACCTAAAAATGCCCTAATTAGCCTCTTTCCACACTGCAAGCTGGTTGCACAATACCTCAAAGAGGTCCTATAAAAAGGCCATGGGTGCACTTCATTTTTTAAGGAATTCAATAGGAAAGTTATGCTACTACTATTCTCTTGAGGAATCCTCTATTCTCATCAAGAGTATCTTAGCACCATTACATTGGGCAATCCATCTCACCCCTTGAGTGGATTAGCAAAGAATTATTTCACCATTTTCATTCAAGGTTGTAAGAAGAACTTATTTGTGGGGGTCCAAGAGCCCTCCCTTGGAAGAAGAAGGGACTCATAGTCCTCTTTATTCTTGGTTTTTTCTTTCACTAATATCAACCTTACCATTGGTGACATGGGTCTTATTGTTTCTTTTGTCCTTATGTCCCTATGTTCATTAGTTCAGTTGTTATTTTATTTCTTAGTTTAATTCTTAGTTGTTCTTTTATATTTCTTTCTCTAACCCTTTTCCTTACAGTTGTCCTGCTTAAAAAATCCAACTAAGCTTGCAAGCACCTCTGCTTTTCTCACTAAGGTGACGAAAGAGGCGCAACACTCATTATAATAGTCATTTAGCTTAGGAATGAGAAGGTTGAATGGGCAAAAGATGTTGTGAAAAAGGGACATTTATGGGTCCTAACATGCCCCCCAACTGAAGATATTTCATGTACTCATGCAAAACACATTCAAACATTACTTTGTAGCTGAAGTAGATAACTGTCTCCAACAGTGAAAAATTGCTAAGAGAATTTTCTAAGTGTCGGTATTGAAAAATGTTGTGTCCAAAAGAAAATTTGTTGTGTCAACGATCTGTCTGAGTTTCTTTATCTTTGAGAATAGAATCAGTTTGAGGTGCTTGAGTAACAACTCATGAAGGAAACATAGGTTCTTGTTTGCAAGCTTCTGGTATACCAGCAGCTATTTTATGACATTGAGATCTCCTCTGTTTTACTAATTTTTGTGTAGTAGTAAGTTCATGTTTAGTATTGACTGAGATAGTTGCTAGTCCTTTAGCGACTGGAACTTTGACTACCTCATATCCTGCCTCAAAGTAAATGTTTCCTCACTCAAAGCACATGAGCTCTTTGTTTATGTCCATAATATCTTTTGTCAATGCTAGGATGTCCAAGGTTATCCCTTCTGGATTCTTCTGTCGAGCAACCTACACCTCTTGTTTCAGGGTATTTAACTCTGCTTTGAGGTTATCATTGTCTGCTATTAGTGCAACGATTCTGGAATTTTTTGTATTCTTGATCTTTCTCTCTATTTGGGCAAACAATTGGGCAAGTGGCACATCCTCAGCATGTTATGTAGCTGGTTCTTGTGTAAAAATTGTGCCTATCAGGACTGGTTCTTGTGGAACAGTCTCAACATGGACAGTTTGTTCTTGTATTACTAGCTTCGGTGGGACAATCCTCTGTGGAGCGGCTGGTTCTGGTGTAACAGTATGGAACTGGATAGCTGGTTCTTATGTAACAATGGTATATTTCATGACTGGGTCTTGTGGAACAGTCACCACTTGGATAGTTGGTTCATGTGGAATCGTCCTTGTATCAACCATAGAGGATAGTGGACGAAGAATAGAAATATCCTCTTCCACATATTTCCATCCAATTGCAGCTTTGGCAGACCTGGTGGACCTGGTTCTTCTCCTGGGTAAAGTAAAAATGAAAGCAGGGGTTTTCTTCTTCATTGTTGGAGGAGGAACGAGGCATTCTTCTTCAACCACACAAGGAGGATATTCTAGTATACTGGGGTCTGCGATGATCTGGACATCGTCAATGGACGTGTGATGCACAGAATCATCAGGCAGAGCCGATGATTCTACTACAATTTGAGTACATTCATTCTGAAAGGAGATAATAGTTTCCTGAAGTTCTATGCATAAAGTAAAACCTGGTATTCATACCTCTGTAGAATTCTCTATCACAGCAGCCAGAGGGCTCTAATTTTCTATTGATCCAATTTGGTCAAGGGCTCTCTGAGGTTTTCCCTTGAATGGACATTTTCGTTTCTGAGAAAATGCACTGGTAATGATAGTAGGTACTTGATTGACTATTGCAACAATAGGAAGGTTCTGTGTGAATGTCAGAGAAACAAAAGAGGAGGTAAGCAGACTTGATGTTACAGTGGACCATGCTTACCTTTCTCACTTTTTAGGTAATGCAGAGACAAGAACAGGAACAGGGGTGTTCTTTTCAGAGACAGGGGGTAGTTTTTCAATGATAGGTGTCGCAATGGACCATGTTGACCTTGTTATCTTTCTCGGTGATTCAGAGATAGGAGTAGGGGTTTTCTTTTTAGAGACAGGGGGTAGGTTTTTAATGATAGGTGTTGTAGCCAAGTGATTTGATACATGTCTTGGTCGAGTAGTTGGTTGTTCATCTATTTGTTCAACCACAACTACAAGTTGTTGCAATGCAATTTCATCGAGGCTTGTCTGGCTAGTGCCAGGATGGATTCAAGTTATGCAGTTTCTTTTCTAAGTTGTCTTATGGGCAGTGACAGTAGGGGTTTTGACTGTTGCTGCAACCGAGGGCATAGGCTCAGGAAGAGGTCCATGGGTTGTGTTTTCAAGGACTAGTGTAATCATATATGTATGTATATAATGTGTATGGTATGCTAAAATAGGTAATGGGTTATTGGAAATTCCCATACCTCTATGAATTAATAGGCCGATGAGTCTGTGATTAGAAATATAGTTCTTGGGGTTCTTGGATTTTTTTACAAAATGAGCCATGTTATGCAATGAATGGAGGAGAAAATAAGGAATGTTTATGAATTTCTGATGTCACAGATGTGATAATAAGATGAAATCAGAAAAATAAACAACTTGGTATCGACCTTCGCAAGTAATGTACCTTTTAAGAAATTCTGCGACCTTCTCCCATGGCTCTAGTAAGAAATTGACATCTACACCTCTCCCTTTGGTTTGAAATTGCTCAGTGTTGATGACAAAACCCTTATGTGCATTCGAAAGATGTATTTTTCTGTTAAACCATCGGTCTCCTATTTTTGGCAACCCTGTTATAGCAACAATGCTTTCTTCTGACACTGGAATCCTTACCCCATTCACCATTGAATACCCTTCGGTAATATTTTGACTAAAATCCAATACCTCTTCCTCATTAAACCCCTTCAACTTTTTAAAATATGATATCTAGCCAGCCTGGAGAAATATTTGGTAGGCCTTTGGGTGTAGTAGCAAAATGTCCAGAGTTGCGGGTTCATATCTCACAATTGATCCTCCCATGATGTTGCTTGAGAATTTAACAGTCACGTAGGAGGAGAAACTATCATCTAAATCAGAGACACAACAAGCTTGAATGTGGTTTGCAGAAAGAATACAGTGTCTTAGTAAAAAGAGGTGTGGGCAGAAAGGTGGTGGAGGTGTGTATAAAATTCGGTATGGATGGCTAGATTTATGTTTTCCCCCCAAACTAAGTGGATTGGCTCCAGGTGCATTGATTTATGACAACTGGTTAGTAAATAGGAAACCGTGCTTTTATATCTTCATTACTTTAACACGTAGGATTAATCACATAACTCATATCTTACCACACATAACGACCTGTCGGAGTAACTGCACTATCCAACCGCCCTATGAGTTGTGTGGAATAGCTAACATGATGAAGGATCATGAGAGAAATGACAACTGGAGAAGAAACGGAGTCCTTACTGTAGTTATCCAACTTGAAATCATCGGATGTGAAGTCAAGTCATTATGAAGCAGTACTTTCAAATAGAGAGCATCAGTATTGTCTAATTAGTGGTGCTATGGGATGGAAAGATTGGAGGGCTGGAGCAGCAGCATTAGAAAAAATGCAAAAAAGAAAGAGTGAAGTGGCAAGAAAGAATAACATCAATTACTGTCTCAGCAGGTTCTTTGGCAAAAATGGCAGAGATAGGTGTAACAACATGGAAATTGGCCAATTTATCGGAAGAAGGTGTAACAACATGGAAATTGGCCAATTTATCAGAAGAAGGTGTAACAGCATGGAAATTGGCCAATTTAGTGAAAAAGGGGTGGAACAGTATAGAAATCGGTCAAATGCTACATTACTTAGTTTCTAGGAAGTTTTTCAACATCCATGAACTAATCGTTTGACTCGTTTTGCACTACTCAACCTTGTTGTTCATCAATCCATCTGCACACACATAACCGACTGATACCTTTCAAAGATTTATTAGCACAGTAAAGAAAATAGAGAAATTTCAACTAAAAATAGAGAAATGCAAATTTTGTTGAGGTTGTTTATATACAAGGTCTGAGCAAAAGAAGTCCTAAAGTTCAAAAGGGGAAGGAGCAAGCTCCTTTCCATTTAACAATTGATAACCTGTATTAACTGTACATCTAGTTTTGAATTCTGACCTGGACAGTGGACGCTAATACAGACGCAAGCGATGACAATTTGCATGTAACTATGTATTGGATCCATCAATAGTAGTCAACAAGATTGTCCCATTGGGAAAAGCAATGTCTACCTCGTAAGGCCCTAGCCATCATGTATGGAACTTACCTTGAAATTCCTGAAAGCATGAATCATACAACAGAGCCCAATTGGGCCCTCTCAAGATGGGAGTTGTGGACAATTTATGTTTAAGATCTGCAAAAGACAATTCACAGTTGTCAGTCCAATGAAAGTCAACATCTTTTGTTAGTAGAAAAAACAATGGAGAGGCAAGTTTAGATTTTTTTTTAATGAATCTCCTATAATACCCAGCGTGCCCTAAAACAATTCTTACCTCTTTCTGAGTTGATGGAGTTGGAATGTCCAAAATTACCTAAATATTGGCTGGATCTACCTAAATCCTTGCATAAGAGATGAAGTGTCTCAGCACTACCCCTTCGTTCATAATCATATGGCACTTTTATGTACTTAAAGAAAGATGAGACTGTCTACATATTTTGATCACTTTTTCTAGATTAGACAAAGCTTCTTCGAAATCAGTACCATAAGGTGCAAATTCATCTATGAATATTTCCATATAGTCATTCACCATATCAGAGAAAATACCAATCACAGCTCTCTGGAAAGTGGTTGGTGCATTACACAAGCCAAATGGGAGAACCTTGTAGGCAAATGTACCCCAAGGGCTAGTAAAGGTGGTCTTATATTGGTCATATGGGGAAATTTGTATCTAGTTATAGCCATTGAATCCATCTAGGAAAGAAAAAAAAATAATTCCGGCAAGGTTGTCTAAAACCTGATCAATAAATGGCAAAGGGAAATGATCCTTCTATCTGGACTTATTCAGGTCTCTATAGTCCACACACACTCTCCACTTAACATTCATTTTAGGCAAAATAACCAATGGTGATACCCACTCATTGTCTGATATAGGATAGATGAATCTGGCGTTGAGAAGTTTTTGAAGTTCTCCCTTAACAATTTCTTTAAGGTTTGGGTTCATCCTCCTTTGTGGTTGGCAAATGGGTTGGCATTATTCTTTGAAGTATATATGGTGGGTACATAGTTCAGAGGGAATTCCTTTCATATCCATGTAATCCCAGAAAAATGCTTCTTTATGTAAAGTCAGTAATTTCATCAATCGGTGAGTTTCAGCAGTGGAGAGATCGGGATTGATGTTCAATGTTTTTCCAGGTTCGACTTCCACAGTGACACTCTTAGAACTAACTCTAGGAAATAATTTAGTTGTTGTTGTTTCGTCATATGCTATTACAGTATTCATTGTTACAATGGATGTTGTTACAGCTGAATCGATTTGATTGTCAATGGTTTCTGAGAACATTTCTGAGTTCATTTCTTCCTGGGCAATAGGGTCAAAGACTCTGATCAATCAATGGTGTGTGTTCTGTGTAACAACAGAGGGGTCACAAATAAAGAAATTTATTAACTCATCCTCCATCTCATCTTTGAAACTCAGGGCCTTTCCTATAGTTAACACAAGTAGAGAACTTCCATCCTCAATGTCCATCAATAGAGAATTTTCAGGTTCTGCACTGGGTGTAGCATGAGGATACAGGGTAAGTTTTTTGTGTCATAACCATAAGAGATGGTCATGGAACCAGATCTGCAACCAATGAAAGTGTCAGCCATAGCTAACCATGTTCGTCCCAGAATTAGAGGATGGCCTCCCATATGGGATTTGGGTTGCAAAATGACAAAATCAGCAGGATACTCCCATGAGTCCACTGAAATGACTAAATCATTGATTAGTCCTTATGGTCTGATGGTAGAGCGATCAGCTAGTTCTAGAACAGTAGGAGTAGGTCGGATTTGTGTTATGAGTTGCAGCAACTATGTAGTTTCTATTGGCATGATGTTAATTGTTGCCCCTAAGTCAACTAGTACATGTGGAATAGATGTATGTCCAATTTTAACAATTACTGTATGGTTTCCTAGGTCGCCATATTTAATAGGTGGATTTTTCCCTAACGTCAACTCAGACAAATCCCCCACTACTGCACTGTGAGGGGATATTTAGGTTTTTGTCCAGGTTTCCTAATACATAGGTCCCTCACAGTCTTGGAAGAAATAGGGACATCCCTTATCGCTTGTAGTAGTGGAATATTAGCGTGCAGATTTTTCAATTCTCCTAGGAGATTGAAAGATGGTAATTCCACAGGCTTGGTAATTTTCAGTCTTTCAGGGAATGGTGGGTCTGATTCTATAATAGGTTGGTCAATTTCTTTTGTATCAGTAGATGGTCTCTCCCCTGATTCCTTATCTGATTCTGAAGATGGATCATCTTCAATTATTGGCTCAACTATTCTCCCTGATCTTAATTTTATTTCATCACAAGGCATAGGATTAATAGATAAGGTTGGCATATTATGTATGTCTATGTTCTAAATGGCCTTATTATTTGGGTTTGGGTTAGGTTGCATAGGAATCTAAGGTCATAAGGGAGGATTGTTTGGTGAGACATTGGGCGACAATTGCAGTTGTTGCTATTGGTACGGGGGTTGGAACTATTGTTCATAGGGGTTCGGTTGGTGATGTCTTTGATAACTGAGTTTTTGTTGAGGGCCTCTCCCATATGGGTTCCATTTCCCATAGTGATTTTGCTGTTGGGGAATAGGTGAACATGCATTGGGATCCTGATAAGAGGGTGGCATTTGATTTGGAGGGGGGGCATTTTTCTGGCCATATGGTAGCTGATTGTTCCAATAATTAAATGTTGGAGGAGAGAATTGAGATTTCATACCTTGACCTATGGCTGCCATTCTCTTCTTTGTGTTATTATATAGAAAACCTCTGCTTCCTCATTAGTTTCCTTCAGTGATGCTTTTACACCTGGTAGAGAGGGACATTGGTCAGTTGCATGGTTTAATTCACAAATAAGGCATACCTGGACACTGTTCAGTGGGCACTCCCTTGGTGGATGTTTCTTTCTATAATTCAGACAGAAAATGCACAATGCTTGCTATGATTCTGCTTGTTTCTGTTTGACCTGCAAAGTATCCATTTGTGAGGCAAAAGAGTTAATCATCTCTGTTTTGAAATTTTCTAACAAATTACCTATTTTTTCTCTTGTTTCTCCTCCATTGGCTAATTTGTGTACCCTTGAAAAAGTGGTATCCTTGGTAGCTGACTTATTCCTTGTAGATCCTCGAGAACATCTTTTGCAGAAATCTACAATGTCCTCATAGGATTCCTTAGACATATCTCCCTTGCCAAGCATATTCAACATATCTAAACAATCTTCTCTAACTCCTTTTAGCAAAATGGTTTTCAAAATGTCTTTACTTACATCCAGATGTCCAGACCTTTGTAGATTATATTGGAGTTGCTCCACAAAGTATTCAAGGGTATCATCCTCCTTCTATGACATCTTGAATAGTTCCTCTCTTTTTTCCCTTGTTCGACAGTAGTCTTGGTATTTGTTCAGGAAAATCTACCTCATTTATACCCATGTTGAAATGTTTTCTCCTCCAAGGCTCATGAACCATCTTAACGCATTACCCTTTAATTTAGCTAGAAACAGTTTAAGCTTCTACGCAGTGGTAGTGGAGTCATAGCTTCTACACAAATTGTCAAATTCAAACAAAAAATCATCCGGATCTTCAGTAGATAATCCATGAAAATTTGGGAGAGATGAGAGAGGTATGTTTTTCATAGGAGCCATCCCTCATGTGGGAACATCAAAAATAGGAAAAACCAGGGTAGATATAGTATTTTCATTGTTTACTTGATCCTCGTTGTTCTATGGATTCTCTTAGTGGAGCTCTTCTTCATTATCCCCTTGATTCTCCATATGTGCTCTTTCTCTCCACTCAATACAAACAACATCCCACTCTTCTTTAGTGAGTATCCGATCGTTGATCTGATAAACAAATTCTTCTAGATTTTCCCTGTTCCAGGCTATACTTGCTTGATCTTCAATGTTCTCCAATGTTGCTTGCCAATTTGTTGGTGACAAATCTTCAGCTTCGACTTCAGCTTCAGCTTCAGCCCTTGATGATAACGATGTTTCGGGAAGAGGTATTTCTGCTGACTGTGGATCACGTCTTCTTGGAGGATTTGTTGGGCAAAAAATAGATCCTAAAGAAGAATATACTCTGGCTATAATCTCATCAACAATGGTTTGTCTCCCCAGTATGTTTGGATTTCTTCCTCCAAGTCCTCTGGTACTTGTAACGTTAGTATTTTGGGGGATCCATTCTCACATTTCACGATACATGCAGACTATTCATTCCTAAGAAAGAAAACTAATGTGCTTACCAAAATCTATGATTATCTTCCCTGACAATGGTGCCAAAATGTTGGGCACTTTAATTGTCTAATTGAATAGAAAATCAAAGTGTTCAATATAAATTGTCAACCCAGGGAAGTTTGTTATTTTAGGATAATTTTGTACATTCTATGCTAGATTATGAAAGCATATCTAATCTAATTGTAGTAGGGAAGTTTTAAAAAAAAAAAACATTATCACTAACACAGTTGTGCTGATACAGCTGGAGTTCTACAGATTTGAAATCATCATTGCAATCTAATATGATGAATGTATAAGAACCCTAGATTTCCTACTCTAATCCAACTTTCTAATTTACTTTTGCAGGAAGAAGCTCTATAATATTTGCAGAAAGGAAATCTACTTATTGCAAGAAAGTACTTCACACTTTTATTTCTCTGAAACAAGATTTTAACCTAATGTAGAAAAAGGGAAAGCAATTCTCCAGCAATGTTCAACAATCGAATTCTAATTCTCATGAGACAAGTTTATATCTAACAATAAGGAACTAAACTGTAACAACAATTGTATTCTAGAAATGTCTAACAGTTAAATCATTCGCATTTAAAACAACTAATCTAGAATTCAAAACGGAGGGGAATCGGTGAGGAAGGTGGCCCTTTCATTCTCACTGAATCTACTCAAAGAAATAAGTCACAGTCTTCTAAAGGAATTCAATCCACTCTTTCATTCAATTGCCAAAAAATTTCGTGTACAATCATCGTTAATTTTCTTTCTCGAGTCAAAAAACCAAAAAAACTTAACTTCATTACCAAATCTCTGCTATTTAAAGTCAGAGTCATTTAGTAGAACATAATCAAAACAGTCTTGAGAATCCTCGATTCTCAAGCTGTTCATTTGATATCATTAATACAAAATCTAGAAATCTCCTTGATCAACATCATGAGCCAGCATATATAATCAGCAGGTGTTGCAGCAGTCGTATAACAACAAGACTAGTGGCGTCTGTTGTAACAGCTTCCAGGATCGATGGGCTTCTGCTACAGTAGTCATGTAACAGCTTCTAGGGTTGGTGGCATCCGTTGCAACGGTCATGTAACAGCTTCCAAGATTGGCACATAGCTGTAACAATAGCAAGTTTCTCTAAGTGGATTGTTCTAATCATTTTGATCATTAGTTAAATCATTTCATGGGTAAAATATGTGAACGTTACCAATCAAACATGCTAAGTAAATGAAAATATAAAAGTGAGATGAATAGTTCATACCTTGGGAAAAAGGGTCTTAGTACTCATTATAATATTCGTTTAGCTTAGGAATGAGAAGGTTGAATGGGCAAAAGATGTAGTGAATAAGGGACATTTATGGGTCCTAACAAGGATCATGGACTTGATATTGAGCAAGACTCTATTAGCACCTCACCACATGCATGGGATCCTTACCACAGTTCATAATATATTAAACCAGAGATTAAAAATGATGCTTTGGGATTATAGGGGTCCATTAAAGGAACAGAAGGAAAGGAACCAAGGGTAATACACAATATAATATGAGAAAGAGGAGTAGAACATTGGTTGACCACAACAAGTTTATCGTAGAGTGAGGCAAGAATAAAATGTAGGTTGAGTTCAAAATAGAGAGGGTCGATGACAGCCAATAGGTCCAAGAACTGAAACTTTGAATCCAGACCTCGCAACACCACAACCAGGAATTGGAAAAATTGTACTCCAGACTGTAGAATAAGTATCAAAGACTCCATAAAAAACACCAGAAGACTTGTTTCTTTCTGAAGGAGATAATTGAAGAAGAACACTCCTATCAAGGGGTATGTAAAGAAGATGCTTGTCTATCTAGTTATCTCCTAGTTGGACTCCAACAGTGTGCATGGATACAAGTGATTGATTCATAACCTAGTTCTATCAGTCCTAGTTAGTGTTGCCAAAGCTCAGTTCACTTCAGCATATGCATCAATTTACTTTTATCATTAATAGAAGTTTAGTTGTTTAAGTTCAATACTTTTTTAAATTAATGCATAATAAGTGGTCATTTGTTTTCTATATGAACCACTTCCTTTTTGTTAAGACACATTTTAAGTATGCATTAATATACTCCAAAAGTATTTACTTAAGTAAATAAGTTGTTCTCCAACTGATAGTGTAGAGTTAAGCCTCAGTTTCAGATGGATGAGAGCCTCTACAACTTTGATAAACATGTAGTTTTTGTATGAATGGAGGGTTTGGTTTTTGGGAAGGAAATCAATATATCAAACTAGTTAAACATGTTCTATGATTGGATTAAATCTCTCTACCCAGTGAATATTATCTTGATGACAGTGTGCTTTATGTTCAAATCTATATGTGTTCTTTCTCTTATCTTGAATGAAATTTTTTATGTGTGTAAAGTACATTTCATTTTCCTTTCAGCTATTGTATAACTCATCTTTTATTGATACGCAACATGTAAAACAACTAATTCTTTAGTAAAGTTTTTTTTTTTATTGCAACCAATGGGAGTAATTTTTTTTGGAAACTTGTTTAATGCCTTGAAATGTTATTTTAAGACTTAAACTTCTTACAACAGATAATTCATTGAGTTGTTTGTTGTTCTTCCTTTGTTCATCCCTCTATTTTCTCACTTTTCTATCAATTGTGTTCCACCAGCCAAGGAGAACCTACAACCATATCATCTTGCCAACACAACCATGTTTTTGTATTGGTAAAACAAACCCTCCAACTGAACAACAAAATCAAATTACCATAAAACCAACATTTCTGAACTTGAGGTGGCCTAGCTCTTCCCTTTAGCAGTGAAGTGCAGAGTTTAGGACCAATATCTTTTGGTGCCACTGCCAAGGAACGAAGTAATGAAATATATTTCCCTCAGAGAACAACAACGATCAGATCTGATCTTTGATGGTGAACAAATACCAGACACATTCATACTGCAACCTTTCACCTAGCGACTCCACTGAGTAAATTTCAAAAAATAAATATTGGCTCCCAAAAAAGGACTCAAGAGATCCAAATCTAACCACATCAAATCCACTAAGTCTCATCCTAACCCTGAGAAAGACATAGTAGTCCCTGAGCCAAAAAGACAACTAAGAAAATAAGCCCTAGCTCATAGATATACCTCATCCCTCAAGGGAAAAGCTACACCGAAATATTCTACCTTCCTCCACTGTCACAAGTAACTTGAACTTGCTAGCCCTGAGAGTCACATTTCTAAGGACTCTCAGATATCTTTAACCCACATCTCTACTTCATCATCCAATACAACATCCACCCATGTATCTCCAATCGAACCTCATATTCCTATTTTCGAGGCAGTGGTTGTTAATAGGATGGAGGCCATAATTGTTGCAAGATATGCACCCCTAGTTTTTCCTGTAGGCTTACATGCACTTCCAGCCACAGATTATATGAAATATTTTCCAAGATATAATGGGGAAGGGGATGTCATAGCTGAGGATCATCTAGTATCCTTCTACATCTTTGCAGACAAATTCAACATTGACTATGTAGATGTGTAGATGAGGTTGTTTGTATAGAGCATGGATGGGGAGGTAAGGAAATGGTTTCAAGATCTCCCTCCAGCCTCCATTACAAATATTGATCTGTTAGATGAAGCTTTCATAAAGGAATGGGGAGATAAAAGAGATTATATGTATTACAACACTGATTTTGGGGCTCTTAAGAGAAAGAGTGGTGAGTCTATTTCAAGCTTCACCAAGAGATTCAATAAGATGTATGGTAGAATCCTAGACAATATCAAATCGACTGAATTCTCTTCCAAGATCACTTATTCCAATGAATTTGATGCATAATTCTCTATTTTGTTAAGGGAGATAAGATCCACCACCTTGTTGTCCATGCAAGAAGCAACCATTGAGGTTGTGTCTAACATCCTAGCATCAGACAGGTTAAATACTAGATCTGATAAAGACAAGAAAAAATAGAGGGAATATTCCCCTACCTCCTCTAACCAAACACATCTTATCCTAAACTAGATGAGATAACCAAAAAATTAAAGGATTTGACATCTAAAATAGCTAAGATGAAATGGGAATCTAAGCAACCAAACAGATCTTTTCAAGGGACTGGGAATAGAAATCAAAACCACTTTGGGAGGCTGAATGATGTCCCTTAGATAATGTAGAGAGAAAGGAGGAATGTTGATGATAAAAGAGTGGTACCTCCTTTCCAAAACAATTAGAATGAGGAAATGGATGTAGAAAGTGATGTTGTGGATGATGTTGTCATACTCTTCAACAAAACTGATTTTTATACCAGTCACTTAACACATCAATATTATGAGGTAGCACAACTATCAAATCAGTTTGATATTGAGGTAAGGGAAGAGGCATTTATTCAAGGCCAACCCCAAAAGAAGTATGATTTTAGGCCTAGAACAGGGGCTCCCAAAGTCACCACCTCCAATCAGAACAAAATACCATATTTTCATCCCAAGACAAATCCAAGCAATGGTACATTGACTAAAGCTCACCAACCTCCCCCATATAAACATGTTGCCCTTGAACTAAAGGAATTTGACAAACCACAAGCCTCTTTCATCCTAGAGTATGAGTTGAGAAAAATAAAGATCCTTGTGCCTTTGTCAGATTTGCTGGAAAATGAGTCATTCAAAAAATATATTATGAAGGTTCTACAACCACCTACTTCTATTGTAAATTTTGATGTAATCAGTCTGCAGGATGAAAACCCAACCATTACTATGGGTCCATAAATTGAGGATGGCCTTGATGCCTCTCCACCATTCTACATATCTTTAAATGTCCATAAAAAGATCCTACATAATTGTCTCATGGACTCAGGTGCCTCACACAATGTCATCCCTAAGGTTGTAATGGAGGAACTAGGTCTAGAGATCACCAAGACCTACCAAGACCTTTACTCCTTTGACTCTAAAAAAGTGAAATGTTTGGGATTGAATAAAGATCTGGTGGTTTCTTTGGAACAACTACCCATGAAAAGTGTAGTGATGGACATTGTTGTGGCTGACATTCCCCACAAGTTTGGTATGCTCTTTTCTAGGACATGGGCCAAGAAGGTTGGAGGATCATTACTAATGGATCTCACATATTATACCATCCATGTTTTCAAAAGGAGAACATAGGAGGCTATATAGGGAGGTCAGATTGGCATATATCATCAATGATCATCAGAATCCAAGTTGTTATCACTCCAAGAGTCACCCCAGACTGCAAATGGGAGTCATATTGATAACATACAAATTGATTTAATCTTAGGTTTAAAATCAAGGATCAACAATACATGAAAGGAAGCAAAATACAACAGATTCGTTGCAAATCATTGATAGACCATTGAGCAATGGAGTCATAACAATTTTTCTCATTGAAGAAATTTAAGCTACCTATCATAAAAAATATTTGTGTAATGATGAAGAGAAGAATAAGAGAATTAACATAAACAAGAACATTCATTAAAAAAATATCCTCTCTGCAAAGACAACTTAGATGTGCCTGAATAGTAAACAATGATAGATAGGCAAGTTTACAACAAATCTTTTACTGTATCAAGATTCCATCAATCAAAGACAAATTTTAATCCTTGAAATCAATAATACATTCAAACAAGATGAAGAATAGGATAGATAACATAGAATACAAATATCATATAACATCTCAAAGGAATCTTCAATAACATTCAAGTTCTCGGCCACATGCCCCTTCGACTTACAACCTGATATCTACATTCATTCCACTTCTAAAACCCCCTCCGATCTTGGGCTGAACCCCTTTTAAATGAAAAACATTAGAATATATAGTTTCCAGGAGATCGAACGCCTTTAGATATCTTTTGTTACAAAAATTATTTTTTTCCCAAAATAGAAACAACTGCCTGATGACTCGTACCCTAAAATTTGGGAAGTTACAATGAAAACCCCCAAAAATAGGACATACTTGATTTACCTTAATAACATTATCTAATTCGATTTGAAAGTGATTCTAGTAGCTTGATAATGTGTCACAACTAAAAGGTTTTTTTGGGAGTCTTCTACATTCATCTTTTCTCTGTGATGGACTAGTCGCGGTCTGCTAGTGTTCTGCTTCTCCTTGTGAATTTCCTTTGATGATTTGGCTTAACACCCAGTTTTCATTTTCACGCGTTGGTCTCGGATTGGAACCTAGACATGATATGATCATGTGATTGCGGAATTTGTCATGGGGGGTTTGGATCCACACCGCTCTGACTTCCACAATTCCCCACCAACTACCACGTAACTCTCTAGCTATACCATGGTTTTGATTTTGGGACCTCTCTAGGATGTTAACGTTCGAGAATTTTCTGTCTCCGCAATGAAGTGTAGTTTTCGATCTTGTTGCAATATGTGATCTGTCCCCCAACTCCAGAATCCTTTTAACCATGTTTAGAGATGGCGCTAATTTTGGCGTTCGAGAGCTTTGAATTCTGAGCAAGAATACCCCATGAAGGACGATCTCCTGAATCTGACGTGGTGGCCTGACATCATTGTGCTAACATGTCATGGAAAGAAGGGTGACATGTGTCACGTGGAAATGGTTGAATGACGCAACCAAATGACCTAAAATGAGTGCCATGTGTCATGACTGATGAGTGTGCCATGTGTCTCAACTGATGGTTGACACGTCCTTCGGCACCTAGGGCTTTGAGATTTTTATATTGTGAAGCATGAAGTTCTCCCAGAGTAGTACGGGGCTAGAGTGACGTGGCATGTTAATCCCTAATATTGTCTCATTACCCCTTAATTGGGACATATTATATTAGTAATTTTATTTTATTTATGTCGGCTTTAGGCCATTAGTTGTAATTATACCTCCTAGTCTCCTATATATACCAAGGAGACATTTTCATTTTTAATCATCTTGTACCTAAACATTTAAGTGGGGTAAAAGGAGGTTTCCCCCTCAAAGAGGCTTATTATCTAAAATTATCTCTTTTTCAAGCCGTTGTGTACTTTTTCTGAGTTTTTTCTATGCTATATTGATATTTGGTTCTTAACATATGGTATTAGATGATCCGGATTATTTTCGGCACGAAATGAGAGCGGAGATATAATAAAGAAATGCACATAGATATTGAAGATATTCAATAATATAACAGAAATGTATCAGATATGCAACCATAAACACATATATACAGTAATACACGATTTCTATTAATCAGAGAAATGTACAAAGACTGTAAAAATATAGAGTGAAAG
>ML777255.1:76306-88965 GCA_009831015.1 Picea engelmannii
TGAAGCGCCAAAAGTCATGTGGGCCCCGTTTGGGTAAGTGAGTACATCAACTTCCCGGGGTCGTAACTTTTGCATACGATCTCCGTTTTAGGTGTGTGATAGCTCGTTGGAAAGGTATTTTCGAGGAGATTCATTTTGGGGGCACATCAATGCCTTCAACTATCATTGAGAACCTATATATTGAAAAACCTTCATTTGGACCCTCAAAATGGCCCCAGAAGTTAAAACCTACTAAAAATAGTAAATTGCCAAAATGGCCAGAAAACTATTTTGAGACATTTGGAAAAGGTGGGTGGCCACCGATATCCACCTGGATCATTAGAGCTCAAGGTATTGGGGTTTCGCTGCTACATATGAGACACCTTGTAATTTTCACTATAATTGTTTTTCTACAATGTTTCAGAAGGAACGGCTTGGAGAATATTTAGTATAAGTATCAAGGTACATTGGGTTCAAAATGAATCTCCTGAGCCATTATACTTTTAGAGATAAATGTTGTACAAGATAGGGTTATGGAATCATCCTGAACTGATTCATTACAAAATTTTCACTATAAAACATTTTCTATAATGTTTCAGACCCTAAACTCCGGAGACTATTCACAAAAATTAGTAAGGTATATGTGGTAAACCGTTCAATTTTTGGGTCATCTTAAATTTGTAGATACATCCTATGTAAGATAGGGTATCTGACTCGTCCTATTGACTAGTCTCAAGAAGGTGTTCTAGGTAAAACAATCATACATTCTTCCTAGAGTATCCAAATTGAGTTGGACTAGTTTCATTAGAGCGAGGACAGTCTGTAGTATTTATGGTGTGAGTTTCAGAATTTTATATCAATTATTTTGTGTGGGGAACGCTATACAAGTGGGATCTATGGGAAAGGCCAAAAATTGGCAAGTTATGGGGAAGTTACCATAAATTCCACTTGGCACATCCAATATTGATCAGACCTATGGCATTGCAGAGAAGAAATATCAGAGAACTAAATAAAAGAAAGTTTCATAACTAGAAGGGTTGAAACTTGGGAGATACAATAGAAGAAAGATTGTCTAGCAGAACCACCTCAAAATCAAGGTTCAAAAGTGATACTTGGCCAACATGCCAACCAAAAAGGGAACTTCTACACCAAACAAGCCTCCAGACAATCCTACTTGGACTCTTGATGAAGGTGAAGAAATGTGTAGGGACATAAATGATTTACAAAAGAAGATAGTAACAAAATATGAACTACAAGAGATGATGGAGGGTTTAAAAGGGGAGATCATGAAGTATTGAAAAATTTCATAACAGAGAAGACACCTGAAAGTGAAAATTCATCCCATGAAATTCATGATGAGGACACAAGGAAGATGAATCAAGAATGGAGAAACTCCAACTTTGGTTTGAAGACCAACCACGTTCCTAAGATTGATGTGAGGAAGTTTGATGGCAAGGATCCAATCACATGGATACTTTAGATGGAGCAATTCTTTGATCTCCATAATGTGCCACATACACAAAAGGTACTAATTGCTTCTTTATATTTAGAACCTAATCAATTTATGGTATCGATGGCGTTGTTCTCGCAAATCACTTGTCACTTGGACAATTTTCATAGAAGAAATGATAGCACACTATGAGGATACAAGGAGCAATACCTTCTTTAGCTAATTGATAAATCTCCAGGAAAAGGGTTCAGCTACTGAGCACATAGAGAACTTCCAAAGATTGAATATAAAGGTAATCGATATTCTAGATGAGCACCTGATTGATGTATTCATAGGAACTTTAAAGGATAACATTCAACATGAGGTTCGCCTTTGGGAACCTAAATCATTGGAGAATGAATTTAAGGTGGAAAGAAATGTTGAAAGTAAAAATATGGCTATGGCTACTAGAAGGACCAATCCTAACATCTATATAGAGAAAAATGCTCCTTCTTCTAAAACACCTCAACAATTGGAGGAAAGAAAAGAAAAATGTTTATGCTTTAATTGTGACAGCAAGTACAGTAAGGGACATAAGTGTGGTGAGAAGAAATTATTCTACATAGATTGTGAAGAGGAATAAGAACAAGAACAAGAACCATCTCAAGATGAAAACATAGAAGCAATTTCATCTAAAGAGTTGACTGCTTGAACCTTAGATTTTTCTCATAGAGAAGAAGCGATGGAAGGAGGGTGGTATCCATAAAGTGCCATAAATGGTGTTATTTTTTTTTGCAGTATGAAAGGAAGTTTTATACCACCCTTCTGCCAAGGGTAACCATTTGAGCCATTGTGTTTGTTTATCAGAGACAAAGAAACGAAGGTAGCCTTCTAGACATTTGTTCGCTATCTCTGTTTGTCCATCAGATTAAGGATGATAGGATGAGCTATGAGCAAATTGAGTATACAAACAAGAAAATAATTCTGTCCAAAAATGTGAAGTGAAGATGGGATCTCTATCACTTACAATAATCTTTCGGCTGCCATGTAGCTTTTGAACTATCTCCATGAATGCGGTGGCAATTGTACTATCTTTGAAGGGATGAGAGAGTGCACAAAAGTGTCTGTACTTGGTCAGTCTATCAACAATCACCATGATGACACTCTTTACTTCAGACTTTGGTAACCCTGTGATGAAATCCATGGAAAAATCCTCCCAATGTTGACTTGGGATGGATAATGGTTGTAAAAGACCTGGGGTCTTAATTGTTTCCACCTTATTTTGTTGGCAAACCAAACATTCTTCCACAAACCTTTGAACATCAGTTTTAAGGCTATCCCAAAAAAAATCATTCTTGACTCTATGGTAACCTTATGACTCAACACCTACATCCTTTAAACCTTATGACTCAAAAACAAAACCAAGGTGAATTTTTTGACCCATACAATGTTATGTGTTAACATCTGGCTCCACAAGGGATGATATGTTCCCGGTGAGCTACCAAGAACATGTAGTTCCAGTTTCCTTATCCATTCCATATCTTTCCACAAAACCTATATCCATTAAAGCTCATTCATTCTTTATTCAAAATCAAAAATATCCATATAGTGAAAACAAAATCACTGCAAACCAAAATGCTCAAGGACTGAGCTTTATTCATCCTACTCCTACTCTAACCAAATTTGCAACTTGGTAAACTAAAAGAAGACTTCCACATCAACCATTCAAGTAAATTCAAGACTAAAATAATATTATCTATGTCATTGATCAATGAATAATAACAAAAATATACCAACAATGTCATAAACTCCTTCAGAAAACCATACTCACCCATGAATATCAGTGAAATAATGCAATCTAAAATTTTCAAAAAATATGACAGATATGAATCCATATAAGATGCAACTGGATCCTTGAAACCAAGATCAGAAGCATGTCGATCCACAAAAAATAGTTGCTCATCCATGAATTCCTTTCTGCTTGCAAATAGATAACCTTCTTGTTCCCTTGAGAGCAACTCCTGATCATAAAAAATGGTAGTCTCTTCATTTTCAGCATGATGATCACAAGATAATGGTACAACGGGTTTTAAATCACACTGACAATGGTCAACTAGGAACATGTAATTATCTATGCAATCATCAATTATAATATGCTCAACATGTTTTGAAAATTGATCATAAGATAGACATGCATCCCTGTCCATAGAAAAATCTGCAAACACTAAAGAATCTGATTCCAAATGTGAATCATACTAACATCCTTGTTGTTGTTCCAAATCTGATTTATACTCACTGCCAATTTGCTACAAATTTGAAATATATTGGCAGTTCTCTTGTTGCTCCTCTTGTGCATGCAGATTTTTAGAATATGCTTGCATACAAATCCTCTTGCTAGCATGGATGTTCTCCTCAACTTCTTCAGCATCTTCAAATAAGCATTTTAAGGATGAATATTTCCTTTCTCTCAAGAGAAGGACAAGCTCTGAATGTTGAGACATTACATAGTACACCATGGCAGCAATCGTGGAAGGTCGGATTTCCATTGGCATTTTATGATAAACACTATAAAACCTCATGTTGATGACAACCATAGATTCTTCCTCTTCTCTCCTCAAATCATGAAAATCAGTGAGGTATTGGTGAAAAGAATTGTTCTTATCCCAATACTTTTAAAAAGAATTGGATAGCTCCATGAAACAATGGAATCATCTCCCAAAATACTAAACCAAACAATAGCATATCCAAATAAGGAGTTGGAGAATAACCTCATGGTAACATCATCATGTACTATCTCAAACTGATCAATAAAGTTCTCAAAGTCTCCCAAATTCCTTTCAGTTGTAACATGATCCTCTCTAGAAAAATGAGGAAGATACTCAAAACATTTAAGAGGATAAGGATGAATGTAAGATGGCACCCTTAAAGGTTTACAAATCTTGTCTTTGATCCTAGTTTGAAAACTAGTGGGCTGAATATGAGGTTTAACAAGTTGATGGAAAGGTTCAATAGTAACAACAGAATGTGATGATATTTGAGAAGGATTTTAATCAACTTCATCACTCTCATGGTTACAAGGCTGATTAGATTTAGGAAGGATTGAAATATAAACCCCATCCTTCTCAAGAGGTTGAATGAAGGTTCAGGACCAACTTCAACAATAAAAGAAGGATGCAAACTTTCTTCTTGCAAGGATGGATATATAAAAGAAGGCTTATGATTATCCGAATAGACAAAGCACAAGATGATCCTCTTTACATGTAAAGGAAAATATAGGAAAGAGTTGATAAAGAAGAACATAATTTCATGTAGAAAACTAATGAAATGATACATGGTTTTGCATTTCTTCCCCTTCATCTTTATGCCAACAAGGTCCTCCCCAGTGGAGTATTTGATTGTGGAGTCATCAGGTAGATAATTACAATCAATTTTTGTGTCCCTCTCTTGTCTACCATCAAGAGCTGGATCTATGTCATTCTCCCAGGGAAGCTATCTTCACACTTCATTCCTCGGCAATGGTGCCATTTATGTTATCACTCTAAGAGTCACCCCAAACTGCAAATGGGATTAATCTTGGTAACATACAAATTGATTTAATATTAGTTTTAAAATTAAGGATCAACAAGACATGAAAGGAAGGAAAACACAAAAAATATCACTATAGATCAGTGATAGACCATTCAGCAATGGAGTCATAAACATTCTTCTCATTGAAGGAATTTAAGCTACCTATGAGACAAAATATTTGTGTAATGATGAAGAGAAGAATAAGAGAATTAACATAAAGACAAACATTCATTAAGAAAATATCCTCTCTGCAAAGAGAACTTAGATCTGTCTGAATAGTAAACAATGATAGATAGGCAAGTTTATAGTAGATCTTCTACTGTATCAAGATTCCATTAATTAAACACAAATTTTAATCCTTAAAATCAGTAATACATTCAAACAAGATGAAGAATAGGACAGAGAACATAGAAGACAAATCTGATATAACAGCTCAAAGTAATCTTCAATATCATTCAAGTTCACAACCACATGCCCCTCCGGCTTACTATCTGATATCTACAGTCATTCCACTTCTAAAACCCCCTCTGGTCTTCGGTCAAACCCCTTTTACATGAAAAACATTAGAATATATAGTTTCCAGGAGTTTTAACTCCTTTAGATAGCTTATGTTACAAAAAATATTTTTTTCGCAAAATAGAAACAACTGCCTGATGACTCGTACCCTAAAATTTTGGAAGTTACAAAAAAAAATCCAAAAATAGGACATACTTGCTTTATCTTAATAACCATATCGAATATGATATGAAAGTGATTCCAACATCTTGATAATGTGTCACAACTGAAAGGTCGTTCTAAGGGTCTTCTACATTCATGTTTTCTCTATGAGGGACTGATTGCAGTCTGCTAGCATTCTTCTTCTCCTTGAGACTTTCCTTTGATGATTTGGCTTAACTCCCAGTTTTTGTTGCCACGCACTGCTCTTGGATTGGACCCTAGACATGATATGAGCACGTGATTGCGGAATTTGTCAAGGGTGGTTTGGACCCACACCGCTTTGACCTCCGCGATTCACCACTAACTGCCACGTACATCTCTAGTTATACCATGGTTTTGATTGTGGGACCGCTCTAGAATGTTAACGTTCGATCATTTTTTGTCTCCACAATGACATGTGGTCATCAATATTTTTGGAATCTACGATCTCGGTAACCCTGCTATTTTAGCACCCATGCTAAAGTTTATCTGTCCACCAACTCCAAGATCCTTTTAACCATGTTTAGAGATGATGCCAATTTTATCTTTCAGGAGCTTTGAATGATGAGCAGGAATACCTCCTGAAGGACGATCTCTCGAATATGATGTCATTGTGATGATGTTTCATGGAAATAAGGGTGACACATGTCACATGGAAATTGGAAAATGACGCAACCAAATGACCTGGAATGAGTGACATGTGTCATGACTGTTGAGTGTGCCACATGTCTCAACTAATGGTTTCCACGTGCTTAGGGAGTTTTGGATTGTGAAGAATGAAGTTCTCCCAGATTAGTACAAGCCCATAGTGACATGGAGTCCTGAAATTATATGATTTCATAGCTGTTGATGTGTCACAAAAGGAGAGTGATATGTGTCACTTGATAATAAGTGGATGACATTCCCAAAGGTTCCTGAACTGAGTTCCATGTGTCAGTGCCAAATGGATGCCACATGTCTTTGACGGATGTGTGCCATGCGTCTGAACTGATGGGTGCTAAGTGTCTTCATAACTTCATCATTTTGGTGTTTCGACATTCAGTAGTTTATGTTTTCTCTGAATTGAAAACTCCTGAAGTAGTACGGGCCCAGAGTGACATGGCGACCCAATGTCATTTCAAAATTTTGGCATTTCAAATTTTCGACACTTCGATGTTGTGGCACTTCAGCACTTCTTTCTGGTTTCTAAGCCTTGTGCAACTTTGAAACTCTAAATGCATGAGAGCCATTAATCTGAACTGTACATGGGATCTCCACTGTTTAAAATTGAACCTGTTTGTTTGCTTGTATTTCAAGCTCGAAATGGACTGCTTTTGAATGTTGTGTTTGTATGTTTCCTGTGAAAAAAAAGGATTTGGTTGACCTATTGTACTGAGCTCAATCGATGTCAAACATGATGACAAGAATTCTGAATCAAATCACGACATGCAATTATCCTCCAAGAAAAATAGAAACAAAATGTGTGAAGGCTCAATCAAGAAAGAAATGATAAAAAACCAAGTCACATAGTAATGGGAAACTAACTTCACCAACCAGAATATGAAAAAATTTGATGAAGGCATATGGAAATGAGAGAGGAGAGGCAGGGGTGCAAACCTAGGTTACAACACTAACTTTATGATTACAACCTAAAGACTCAACAACTACATCTTATAAATCTTATGACTCAAAAACAAAACCAAGGTGAATTTTTTGACCCATACAATCTTATGTGTTAACATTTGGCTCCACAAGGGATGATTTGTTCCCTATGGGCTACCAAGAACATGAAGTTCCAATTTCCTTATACATTCCATCTTTGTCCACAAAACCTGTATCCATTAAATCTCCTTCATTCTTTATTGAAAACCAAAAATATCCATGTAGTAAAAACAAAATCACTGCAAACCAAAATGCTCAAGGACAGAGCTTTATTCATCCTACTCCTACTCTAACCAAATTTGCAACTTGGTAAACTAAAAGAAGACTTCCACATCAACCATTCAAGTAAATTCAAGACTGAAATAATCCAATCTATGTCATTGATCAATGAATAATAACAAAAATATAGCAACAGTGACATAAACTCCTTCAGAAAACCATACTCACCCATGAATATCAGTGAAATAATGCAATCTGAAATTTTTAGAAAATATGAAACATATGACTCCATATAAGATGCAGATGGATCATTGAAACCAAGATCAAAAGCATGTTGATCCACAAAAAATAGCCGCTCATTCATGAATTCCTTTCTTCTTACAATTAGATAACCTTCTTGTTCCCTTGAGAGCAACTCTTGATCATAAAAAATGGTAGTCTCTTCATTTTCAGCATGATGATCACAAGATAATGGTACAACAGGTTTTAAATCACACTGGCAATGGTCAACTAGGAACATATAATTATCTATGCAATCATCAATTATAATATGCTCAACATGTTTTGAAAAATGATCGTAAGATAGACATGCATCCCTGTCCATAGAAAAATCTGCAAACACTAAAGAATCTGATTCCAAATGTGAATCATACTTACATCCTTGTTGTTGTTCCAAATATGATTTATACTCACTGCCAATTTGCTACAAATTGGAAATATATTGGCAGTCCTCTTGTTGCTCCTCTTGTGCATGGAGATTTTTAGAATATGCTTGCATACAAATCCTCTTGCTAGCACATATGTTCTCCTCAACTTCTTCAGCATCTTCAAATAATCATTTTAAGGATGAATATTTCCTTTCTCTCAAGAGAAGGAAAAACTATGAATGTTGAG
Source organism: Picea engelmannii (assembly GCA_009831015.1). Classification (NCBI taxonomy): domain Eukaryota; kingdom Viridiplantae; phylum Streptophyta; class Pinopsida; order Pinales; family Pinaceae; genus Picea; species Picea engelmannii. The sequence goes on from ML777255.1 coordinate 84,732, forward strand.
ACATTACATAGTACACCATGGCAGCAATCTCGGAAGGTCAGATTTCCACTGGCATGTTATGATAAACACTAAAAAACCTCATGTTGAAGAAAACCATAGATTCTTCCTGTTCTCTCCTCAAATCATCAAAATCAGTGAGGTATTGGTGAAAAGACTTGTTCTTACCCCAATACTTTAAAAAGGCATTGGATAGCTTGATCCATGAAACAATGGAATCATCTCCCAAAATCCTAAACCAAACAATAGCATATCCAAATAAGGAGTTGGAGAATAACCTCATGGTAACATCATCATGTACTATCTCAATCTGATCAATAAAGTTCTCAAAGTCTCCCAAATTCCTTTCAGTTGTAACATGATCCTCTTCATAAAAATGGGGAAGATACTCAAAAAATTTAAGAGGATAAGGATGAAGGTAAGATGGCACCCTTAAAGGTTTACAAATCTTGTCTTTGATCCTAGTTTGAAAACTAGTGGGCTGAATATGAGGTTTAACAAGTTGATGGCAAGTTTCAACAGTAACAACAGAAGGTGATGATATTTGAGAAGGATTTTAATCAACTTCATCACTCTCATGGTTACAAGGCTGATTAGAATTATAAAGGATTGAAATATAAACCTCATCCTTTTCAAGAGGTTGAATGAAGGTTCAGGACCAACTTCAACAATACAAGCAGGATGCAAACTTTCTTCTTTCAAGGATGGATATGTAAAAGAAGGCTTATGATTATCCGAATAGAAAAAGCACAAGATGATCCTCTTTATATGTAAAGGAAAAGATAGGAAAGAGTTGATAAAGAAGAACATGATTTCATGTAGAAAACTATAAAATAATACATGGTTTTACACTTCTTCCCCTTCATCTTTATGCCAACAGGATCCTCCCAAGTGGAGTCTTTGATTGTGGAGTCATCGGGTAGATAATTACAGGAAATTTATGTGTCCCTCTATTATCTACCATCAAGAGCCCGATCTATGTCATTCTCCCAAGGAAGCTATCTTCACACTTCACTCCCCGACAATGGTGCCATTTATGTTATCACTCCAAGAGTCACCCCGGACTGCAAATGGGATTAATCTTGGTAACATACGAATTGATTTAATATTAGTTTTAAAATTAAGGATCAACAAGACATGAAAGGAAGGAAAAGACAACAGATATCACTACATATCAGTAATAGACCATTGGGAAATGGAGTCATAAACATTCTACTCATTGAAGGAATTTAAGCTACCTATGAGACAAAATATTTGTGTAATGATGAAAAGAAGAATAACAAAATTAAAATAAAGACAAACATTCATTAAGCAAATATCCTCTCTGCAAAGAGAACATTGATGTGTCTGAATAGTAAACAATGATAGATAGGCAAGTTTATAGCAGATCTTCTACTGTATCAAGATTCCATTAATTAAAGACAAATTTTAATCCTTAGAATCAGTAATACATTCAAACAAGATAAAGAATAGGATAGAGAACATAGAAGACAAATCTGATATAACAACTCAAAGGAATCTTCAATATCATTCAAGTTCACAACCACATGCCCCTCCAGCTTACAATCTGATATCTACAGTCATTCCACTTCTAAAACCCCCTCTGGTCTTGGGTCAAACCCTTTTTATATGAAAAACATTAGAAAATATAGTCTCCAGGAGGTTGAACTCCTTTAGATAGATTATGTTACAAAAAATATTTTTTTCCCAAAATATAAACAACTTCGTGATGACTCGTACCCTAAAATTTTGCAAGTTACAAAAAAAAACCAAAACATAGGACATAATTGAGTTATCTTAATAACCTTATCGAATACGATATGAAAGTGATTCCAGCATCTTTATAATGTGTCACAACTGAAAGGTCGTTCTCGGGGTCTTCTACATTCATGTTTTCTCTATGAGGGACTGGTCACAGTCTTCTAGCATTCTTCTTCTCTTCGTGACTTTCCTTTGATGATTTGGCTTAATGCCCTATTTTTGTTGACACGCGCTGCTCTTGGATTGGACCCTAGACATGATATGAGCACGTGATTGTGGAATTTGTCAAGGGCGGTTTGGATCCACACCGCTCTGACTTTCGCAATTCACCACCAACTACCACATACCTCTCTAGCTATACCATGGTTTTGATTGCGGGACCACTCTAGGATGTTAATGTTCGATCATTTTCCATCTCCACAATGAAGTGTGTTCATCAATCTTTTTGGAATCTGCGATCTAGGTAACCCTTCTATTTTATTGCTAAATTTTATTCATCCACCAACTCTAAGATCCTTTTAACCATGTTTAGAGATGATGCCAATTTGGTCTTTTAGGAGATTTGAATGCTGAGCAGGAATACCTCCCGAAGGATGATCTATTGAATATGATGTCATTGTGATGACATTTCATGGAAAGAAGGGTGACAGATGTCACAAGGAAATGGGAAAATGACACAACCAAATGACCTAGAATGAGTGGCATGTGTCATGGCTGTTGAGTGTGCCATGTGTCTCAACTAATGGTTTCCACATGCTTCGGGAGTTTTGGATTGTGAAAAATGAAGTTCTCCCAGATTCGTACAAGCTCGGAGTGACATGGAGGCCTGACATTATATCATTTCATAGCTATTGATGTGTCATAAAAGGAGAGTGATACGTGTCACTCGATAATAAGTGGATGACATTCCCAAAGGTGCCTAAACTAAGTTCCATGTGCTAGTGCCAAATGGATGCCACGTGTCTCTGATGGATGAGTGCCATGCGTTTGAACTGATGAGTGCTAAGTGTCTTTGGCACTTCATCATTTCGACATTTCGGCATTCGGTAGTTTATGTTTTCTCTGAATTGAAAACTCCCGAAGTAGTACGGGCCCAGAGTGACGTGGCGACCCGACGTCATTTCAGAATTTCAGCATTTTAGAGTTTCGACACTTCGATGCTTTGTCACTTTAGTGATTCTGTCTGGTTTCTAAGCCTTATGCGACTTTGAAACTCCGAATGCATGAGAGCCATTAATCTGAACGGTACATGGGATCTCCACCGTTGAAAATTGAACCTGTCTGTTTTCTTGTATTTCAAGCTCAAAATGGATTGCTTTTGAATGTTGTGTTTGTACATTTCCTATGAAAACAAAGGAATTGGTTGACCTACTATGAGCTCAATCGATGGAAAAAATGATGACAAGAATTCTAAACCAAATCACGACATGCAATTATCCTTCAAGAAAAATAGAAACAAAATGTGTGAAGGCTCAATCAAGAAAGAAATGATAAAAAACCAACTTCACCAACCAGAATAGGAAATTTTTTTATGAAGGCATATGGAAATGAGAGAGGAGAGGCAGGGGTGCAGACCTAGGTTACAACACTAACTTTATGATTACAACCTAAAGACTCAACACCTATGTCCTATAAACCTTATGAATCAAAAACAAAACCAAAGTGAATTTTTTGACCCATACAATCTTATGTGTTAACACAAGAAACCATCTAGTTTATGTTGTTGAGGATGAGATCAGGTCATATGTTTTCCATTTAAACGACGATGAACCAGAAATATTAGTCAACAAATGCAAAAATCAATGACTGGCAGATCAACAAAACAAGGTATGGAAGATTTATTTTGATGGCTTTTCATCAAAGGAAGGTTCTGGGGATGATATAGTCCTCATTTCCCCCTCACAAGAAGTAATAACACTCTCTTACAAGATGTAATTTGAGACTACTAACAATATAGCTAAGTATGAATCCCTAGTGTTGATATTGAAGGATGCCAAAGACATGGCCATTGACAGTTTGGCAGTTTTTGGTGATTCTAAGTTGATTATCAACTAAGTCAAAAAAATCTATCAAGCTAAAAAATAGAGGCTCAAGCAATACAAGAATGAGGTATGGGACCTGGTTGAACACTTGTTATTATCATTTAACATATCCTTCATTCCTAGAGAGGCAAATCAGAAGGAATATTCTTTGACCTTGGCCGTCAGTACCTTCAAACCTCCCATTGGTCCAAATATTAAGTATCAAGTGGAATTCATACATAGGACAACCATATGAGAAAACATAAAGCACTGCCAAGTCTTTAGTTATGATTTGGAGCTACAAATATTTCTACATGTTATCTCCCAAAATAGCACCGTCATTTTGGTCGGGTTTTATGGTGGATAGCATGGCTATTGATAGTTTCCTCAATTCATTGTTGAGTCTTTTTAGCTGCAAAACTTAAGTTTTGGTTTTGTCTTAAGAAAATAATTTG
>ML777255.1:101440-139100 GCA_009831015.1 Picea engelmannii
TCCCTTTGGACCCTTTCTGAACTTCTTCTTGCTAGTGGTAGCAAGAGCCACATTCTCCTCCTCATGACCAGTAGATGAACTGCCATGTACATAACCTCTCCGGGTCTCCTCCTGAACAAAGTCATCCCAAAGATGTTCCCAACTGGGAAGCTTCTCCCTAGCAACAATTCCCTTCACAAAAACAGCCCATTGTTTGGAAACACCATTCAATGTTGTTCTCACAAGATCACTGTCAGCTATGGCTTCCCCCATAGCTCCAAGCTCACCCCTCACCTGTGTCAATCTAGTAAGGTATGTGACCACATTTTCAGCCTTGGTCATTTTTATGCTCTTTAGTTTTTCCCTCAAAACCATCTTTCGGTTCTCATTTGTACTCTGGTACAATTTAGTCAAAGACTCCCACATCTCATAGGCATGTGTCTTCCCCGTCACATGAGGAATCAAATGATCCTTGATGGCATCAAGAATAAATCTCTTAGCCTTGATACTCTTCTTATTATAGGCTATAAGAAGAGTAGCATCAGTAGGTACAACAACAGGATGAGTAGTGGTATTCTCCACAATGTCCCACAACTCGTTTTCTTGCAAAAGCAAGATCATCCTCTCCTTCCAAGCACCAAAATTTGCTGCCCCATCAAGTCTATCTTCAACCCTCAAACCAATAGCCATGACCCTCTTTCTGCTGAAAATCACAAATTCAAAAAATCTACCCTGTGAAGTGACTATTGTCTCTACTTTCTGTCTACTGAAATTTCTGCCTCTATTCAACTTAGCTTTGATACCATGTTAATTTTTTTCAAAATCCCAACCCAGTTTCAGTCTCACTGAATTTTCAGCCAAATTTAAATGCCAAACTCAGTTTCAGCAGTGTTTCAACATATGTTACAGCCTAGTGTTTCAGCATATACTCAATGGTGTTTCAGCATATGACTCAGCACTGTGTTTCAGCATATACTACAGCCTGGTGTTTCAGCATATACTATAGCCTGGTGTTTCAGCATATACTACAACCTGGTGTTTCAGCATATACTACAGCCTGGTGTTTCAGCATATGCTACAGCCTGGTGTTTCAGCATATGATATAGCCTGGTGTTTCATCATATGCTACAGCCTGGTGTTTTAGCATATAAAAACTTAACAGAAAATAAATTTCAGAACTGAAACATGAGGATTCTGAACATCATTTTCAACGCAGAAATAAAATATCAGCAATATGCAAAACTCAGAAAATATGTACACAAATAATTTCAGTCTAACTTCGACCCTGGAAAAACCCGCAAGGGGAAAACCAGTGAGAGAGGGATTTGTATTATTTATGAGCTTCTGAGAAATTCTTTTACAGCATATTCATCTTCAGATATTTACACAAACTTATCTAGACATTCCTGTAGCTTTGCTCCTCAATTTTTGAACCAGAAATTCGTACAATAGTACAACAATTAATGTTGTACGGACTGTCACGAAATTCGTGCCAAAACTCTGCTAAGATTCAATTTCTCTGCCACTCAATGTTATTCGGCAACCTTGGAATGCATGCCAATGCTCCCAGAAATTGTTGTTGTTGTCTCTTTTCTTCAGCTCGACCTCTCTCTTTCTCTCTCTTGTTCTCTCAACAAGAATGCTTCAGCTCCCTTGCTCTTGGTATCTCACCAAGAATCTCTTGCTCTCTCAACAAGACTGCTGCTACATCAACTTCTTACCCAAGAATGGGTGTGCCCACTTGCCTTAATCAACCTCATGAGGGAAGGTGAGGAGTTTTCTAATCTAACAGCTGAGATTAGATTAGATGGGTGGCTGAGATTTGGTGTCTCTTCACTCACCCTCACTTTAATCATAAAGTTATCTTTTAATTTGCATCTCACAAATTAATTTGACTAAGACCCATATTCGGCAATTTCTCCCCCTTAGGCGTCTAGGGAAGAGAAACACTTGCCTTGGTACTTCATTTTAATTAAAATTTTAACAGTGTGTTGATTTTCAAAATCTCAACAAGTGTTCTGTAAAGGAAAACTACTCCTTGCCCAAGATGGACCATATTTTTCGAAGGGTAGTAGGTGCCCACATAATTTCCTTACTGGATGGATACTCTGGTTATAACCAGATAGCAGTGTGTGAAGAAGACAAAGAGAAAAAAACATTCACCACCCCATGGGGGACATTCATGTACGAAAAAATTCCCTTCGGAATGATGAACGCAGGGGCCACCTTTCAAAGGGACATGGACATAGCCTTTGTGGGGGAGAAATAAAAATTCATGGTTATATATTTGGATGACATCACCATTTTCTCCAAATCCGATGATGAACATTTACAGCACCTCAAGTATATTTTCTGGAAATGTTGAAGGTATGGGATATCTTTGAACCCAAGGAAGTCACACTTTTCCATGTCGGAAGGTAAGCTCATATGCCACATCGTATCAGTAGGAAGGATAAAAATAGACCCAAAGATATTTGATGCCATTTAGTAAATTGAAATCCCCAGAAATAGGAAGCTTATTTAGTCTTTTATAGGCAGAATAAATTTTCTAAGGCGCTTTATGCCAAACTTTGCTGAAATCATAAGGCCTATCACTAACATGCTAAAGAAATATGTTGTTATTAAGTGGTCACTGGAAGAAAAATCACCATTCCAAAGGATCAAGCAAGATTTAGTTGTAGCCCCTTCATTGGTCAGCCCTGACTATTCCAAAGAGTTATTTATCTTCTCTTTTGCTTCCAAGGAAACCATTGATTCAGAAATGTTGCACAAAAATGAAGGACATGAACAACCCATATCATTTTTCAGCAAATCCCTCTGAGATGTTGAGCTGAAGTATGACATATTAGAAAAGAAATATTATGCATTGGTCAAATCTTTGAAGGCCTTGAGGGTGTATGTGTTACATTCTAGCGTAACAACCTATGTTCCTAGAAGCAATGTCAAAGAGATTCTAGTCCAACCAGATAGTGAAGGGGAGAGAGGGAAATGGATTGTCAAATTATTAGAGTATGACCTGCACATAAAACATACTAGGATGATTAAGGGACATGCACTTTCCAAGTTGTTATCAGATTCAAACTGTAAAGTGTTGGAATTACATCAGACCTTCACCTAATCGGATGCACTCATGACACAGTTTGGAAATGAAAACATGCAAGTATTTGAAAACTACTCTTATTCACCTTGGTACCTAGATATCATTTACTTTATACAACACCTAGAATTCCCATCGGGTTTTAAAAATACAAGGGTGAGGTCTCTCAAATTAAAACCTATAAAATTATGCATTTTAAATCAAAACTTATATTGGAGGGACCATGTTGGCATCCTATTAAAATGTCTTGATGAAGATGATGTAAACAAGTCACAACAGATATGCACAGAGGAGTTTGTGGAGGACACCAACATTGGAAAGCCACATCCCTCAATATCCTAAGGATAGGGTACTACTGGCCCACCCTTTTCTTTGATGTATTTACCACAATAAAGGCATGAAATGAAAGCCAGAAGTTTCCAGGAAAACATAAATTACTCTCACTACCCCTAAATCCTATCACTACCAGTGCTCCCTTTTAGTAATGGGGATTAGATTTCATAGGTGAGATAAATCCACTGTCCAGTGGGAAGGATAGGTGGATTCTCACTACCACTAACTACTTTATCAAATGGATCGAGGTTGTTCCCACCATGAATTCTATTGAGAAGGTGATCATGAATTTCTTGGAGACAAATATATTTTCCAAGTTCAACTACCCTAGAAAGTTAATAAGAGATCATTCTGAGGAATTCAAGTCCAAGGCCATGATTGACTTATGTGGTATGCATAAAATTTCCTTAAAACATTCCAGACCCTACTACCCTCATAGAAATGGGATGGTCAAGTCATCAAACAAGAATTTGATCAGGACCATCAAGAAACAATTGACTGAAAACAAGAAATCCTAGGACTCTAAACTTAAGTATTCCTTGTGGATTGACAGGATCAACACCAAGAGATCTTGGGGAACCTCACCAATTTATCTACTATATGGGATAGATGTTGTCTTCCCTACTCAACGCGGTCTACCAGTACTGAAATTCTTACAGGAAGAAATTGAGGAGTCAAATGACATCCATAAGAGAATATTTCAGATTATAGAGGTTCAACAAAATAAAGAAGCACTAAATCATATAACTGAGGCATACCAAACCAAGGTCAAATCATTTTTTCACAAGAAAACCAGGAAGGAGATCTTTCGATAAGGCGACCTAGTATTGAGGTGGAATTCCATGAGGGATGAGAAGCCTAAGCATGGTAAGTTTGATAAAATTTGGTTTGGTAATTTTAAGGTGGTTAAGGTTCTAAACAATAATACATTTTTTTTCCCAATTTAGATGATACAAAGATCTTTGGAGGCCCAATAAATGGGCACTTCCTAAAACATTATTTTTGTTGAAAGACTGAGGGAAGGTCCCTCTTGTACTATAACTTCTTTTATTTTTCATTTGCATTTGATTAGTTAGTTTGTGTGTGAATAAAGACTCCATAGCCCAACAAAGGCACTCTAGTTTAGCTACAGTTTTGAATTTCGAAAATGCATGGTTCATAGACAATGACATATATGCATGGTTGACAGACAAAACCAAAGGTAAGTTAAGGGAAGTGGGATAAAGTTATTGAATTCAAGGGACCTAATCTATTGTACTTAGAACTCCACAGGGGGGTGTTGTCCCCAGTTTGAGCCCATGTTGATAACTAAGTCTAGACCCCTTCCCCTCCTCTCTCATTACCCTATACCTCCACCAAATATCATACCTTTTATGTTGGTTAAGTTTGTCCCCCATTACTAAAATGACTCAGGTTTTATCATTACCTCTCTTGACTAATTTTTTGCACCATCTTTTATTTTCTTGAAGGGTAATTACATGTTATGGTTTGAGTCTGAAGTCCTTGTCAGCATGCTTATCATTTGTTGAGATTATAACAAGTTTGATAGTGTTTTGTACATGCGTACAAGGATGATTGCAAGAACTAATCTATTCTTGAAAATGTTGTTGGCACGCTAATTTTTAAATTATGTAATAATGTGTCATTTTAAATGTTTAAACCATTTGAATGGAACATGCATGCATGGGTGATCATAAATGAGCACCTCCACACCATTCTACATGCATTTTCATCATTACACAACATCAATCATGGTCATGAGAAATGTATTGTTCAATCATGGCTTCTACAGCTTGAACAGAGGGTTAACAACATGTAGGTATCGATTTCAACATGAAGATATTGGCATTCACTGCATCATTGACATCAAATCTTCTCTGTACACAATGGTTCCTCCCTGAGAGCAATGGAATTTGAACAGGACCGAGCCACAAGGCCTCGATCTTTTCGAGGCCATGCCTGAAATCTAGGATATTTTCGTAAAGGAGAAATGGTATGACTTTCTGTGCACATTTAAAGGACACCACACATGCCTAGCTATGCTTTTCGTGCAGACTTTCAATGGATTCCATACCCAGCTTGGGGATACCTTGATTCATATTACAGAACACTTCATTGGAACAACTTGTGAACTCCTTTTCTATGGGGAAAGGTGGTTTAAGAAAGGCAAGTTGCCTCTCGACCTCTCTAATAAATTCATGGTTCTTGAGCACCAAGACCCTATTTGGAGCTAAGGAATCCATGTGTCATGGATAAAGGAATATTGGAAAGGAGCCCTAGAAATAGTGTAGAGGTATATAACAGGTGAGGTTCGATTCATCATAGTACATTGTTATCACCTTTGTTTCCTTATGCATCTAAGTGGATATAAAGAACTAAACTTACCCTATTACCTACCTACAATCCTAACCAAAATGGCCAAGAGGGTTCAAATCCAACTTCAATCTTCTCACACAAGCATGTACCATCAAGGCATAATTAAATTGATGGTGTCTTTTGCTTAAGAGGAACTTGAAATGCCTTGGGGTTATTTCTTGAAATCTATGGGATTGAAAGAGCAGGAATAGGTGCCCTATTTTCAGAATGAAGGTGATGCAAGTAAATATAAGATAGAGGTCAGGGTATCTCTAGATCTTGGGAGCTTGATGAATCCCATCCAACCTGCAGATAATAAGGGGAAATGCCCCAAAACAAGGAACACACCCTCGAAAGCAAACAAGCTAGAGACCTCCATGAAGTAGGAGTCCCCTCACATGAAACTAAGGTATTTTACGAAAAAAGGGAAGGAAATAAAAAGTTCCAAAGTTTCTCGCAAACATCCACTTGCATTGGGAACACCATAGAGGTCTCTTTCATCCATCCATTTAGGGGAGGGGCAGAGAACCTCAGTCGAGAAACAACCTAATAAACCTATGACTAGAATGAGGGGAAACTTGGATCTAGATCACACAGCAATGAAGTGGCTAAGGGAAAGTTTGTTCCTACATAAGCCTTGCCTAAATAATCTCCTGCAACTAGACAAGACAGGATGAGGAAAGGCGAACAAAACATTGAAGCACCAAGCAATCCAAACAAAAAAACATGAATTACAAATCAATTGAGGTTGAACTCCAAGGCACTTTTTAAGCCATCATTAAAATACCCCCAACCAATTGTGATTGAGGATGATGACATTCTTGAATTTTCTAGCATGGAAGAAATGGCAGTCAATGTTTTGAAGGGAATGACAGTGAAAAAGGAGAAATAGAAGTCTAATGAGGGTGAGAATGCAAAAACACCATTTTTAACCGTGAAAAAAAAATTCCTATAGGCTCTAGTCAACACGGAATATAGGATCATGGACTTGATCTTGAGCAAGACTCTATTGGAATTTCACCACATGAAGGGGATCCTTACCACACTTCAGAATACATTAAACCAAATATTAAAACTGATACTTTGGGAGTACATGGGTCCATTAAAAGAACACAAAGAAAGGAACCCGAGGTAATACAAAAATATAATATGAGAACACAAAGAAGAACAATGGAAGACCACAACAATTCTATCACAGAGTGAGACGAGAAGAAAATGCAGGTTGAGGTCATAACAGAGAGGGTCAATGACAACCAACAAGTGCAAGAACTGAAGCTTCGAATCTAGACCTTGCAACACCACAACTAGGAATTGGAAAAATTGTACTCCAGACTGCAAAAGAAGTATCAAAGACTCCAGAAAAAACACCAGAAGAATTGTTTATTTCTGAAGGAGATAATTTGAAGAAGAACATTACTATGAAGGGGTATCTAAAGAAGATGCTTGCCTATAAAATTATCTCCCAGTTGGCCTCCAACTTTGCGCATGGATAAAAGTGCTCGATTCAGAACCTATTTCTATCAGTCCTAGTCAATGTTTCCAAAGCTTAGTTCACTTCATCATATGCATCAGTTTACTTTTGTCATTAATATCAGTTTAGTTGTTTAAGTTCAAGACTTTTTTAAATTAAGGCATAATAAGTGGTCATCTATGTTTGATATGAACCACTTCCATTTTCTTAAGACAAGTTTTAAGTATGCATTAATATGCTCCAACAATATTTACTTAAGTAAATAAGTTGTTCTCCAACTGACAGTGTAGAGTTAAGCCTCAGTTTCAGATGGATGAAAACCTCTGGAACTTTAATAAATATGCACTTTTTGTATGAATGGAGGGTTCGGTTTTTGGGAAGGAAATCAATATATCAAACTGTTTCAACATGTTCTATGATTGGATTAAATATCTCTACCTGGTGAATATGATCTTGATGATAGTGTGCTTTATGTTCAAATCTATATGTGTCCTTTCTCTTATCTTGAATGCAATTTTTGATTTGTGAAAAGTACATTTCATTTTCCTTTCAACTACTGTATAACTCATCTTTTACTAATATGCAAGCTGTAAAATACCTAATTCTTTAGTAAATATTTTTTTTTATTGCAACATGTGGGAGTAATTGTGTTTGGATACTTGTTTAATGCCTTGAAATATTATTTTAAGGCTTAAACTTCTTACAACAGATAATTCATTGAGTTGTTTGTTGTTATTCCTTTGTTCACCCCTCTATTTTCTCACTTGTCTATCAATTGTGTGCCACTAGCCAAGGAGAACCTATAGCCATATCATCTTTCCAACCCAACCATGTTTTTGGCTTGGTAAAACGAACCCTCCAATTGACCAACAAAATCAAATTACCATAAAACCAACCTTTCCAAACTTGAGGTGGCCCAGCTCTTCTCTTTAGCAGTCAAGTGAAAAATTTAGGACCAACATGACCCTAAAGACTTATGATAAAACTACATTCATCTCATAGAACCAAGTACCCCGAGTAAAATATTGTACTCAAGAGGTGCATCTACGACCTATACATCAATAAAGATAGTCTTACCACCTAACTTGATGCGTAACTTGTAAGGAGGTGATTGTTCCATTGGGTTGGAACATGTGTCTATGGAATGCTTTCAATAGTGTTGCAGATGTGTTGAGCTAAGGAGAGATAAGGGCCTTCCAACAAGAAACAAACATGATTCAACTTGAGGATCCTGCATCCACCACTATCCAGTAAATTTTTTTACCTAGTGATTACATTATGATCATAAATGTGACATGATGGGAGAGACTATGAGTAAACTAAGAATAATAAAATGTCATAAAACTTGACACTAAGGGATCAACCTCACATTACATAGTACACCATGGCATCAATCTCGGAAGGTCGCATTTCCACTAGCATGTTATGATAAACACTATAAAACCTCATATTGAAGACAACCATAGATTCTTCCTCTTCTCTCCTCAAATCATGAAAATCAGTGAGGTATTGGTGAAAAGACTTGTTCTTACCCCAATACTTTAAAAAAGCATTGGATAGCTCGATCCATGAAACAATGGAATCATCTCCCAAAATCCTAAACCAAACAATAGAATATCCAAATAAGGAGTTGGAGAATAACCTCATGGTAACATCATCATGTACTATCTCAAACTGATCAATAAAGTTCTCAAAGTCTCCCAAATTCCTTTAAGTTGTAACATGATCCTCTCCAAAAAAACAGGGAAGATACTCAAAAAAATTAAGAGGATAAGGATGAAGGTAAGATGGCACACTTAAAGGTTTACAAATCTTGTCTTTGATCCTAGTTTGAAAAGTAGTGGGTTGAATATGAGGTTTAACAAGTTTATGGAAAGTTTCAACAGTAACAACAGAAGGTGATGATATTTGAGAAGGATTTTAATCAACTTCATCACTCTCATGGTTACAAGGCTGATTAGATTTAGGAAGGATTGAAATATAAACCTCATCCTTTACTCAAGAGGTTGAATGAAGGTTCAGGACCAACTTCAACAATACAAGCAAGATGCAAAATTTCTTCTTGCAAGGATGGATATATAAAAGAAGGCTTATGATTATCCGAATAGAAAAATCACAAGATGATCCTCCTTATATGTAAGGGAAAAGATAGGAAATAGTTGATAAAGAAGAACAAGATTTCATGTAGAAAACTAATGAAATGATACATGGTTTTACACTTCTTCTCCTTCATCTTTATGCCAACGGGATCCTCCCCAGTGGAGTCTTTGATTGTGGAGTCGTCAGGTAGATAATTACAGTCAATTTCTATGTTCCTCTCTTGTCTACCATCAAGAGATGGATCTATGTCATTCTCCCAGAGAAGCTATCTTCACACTTCATTACCCGGCAATGGTGCCATTTATGTTATCACTCCAAGAGTCACCCTAGATTGCAAATGGGATTAATCTTGGTAGCATACAAATTGATTTAATATTGTCTTTAAAATTAAGGATCAACAAGACATGAAAGGAAGGAAAAGACAAGATATATCACTACAGATCAGTGATATAACATTGGGCAATGGAGTCATAAACATTCTATGTTCCTCTCTTGTCTACCATCAAGAGATGGATCTATGTCATTCTCCCAGAGAAGCTATCTTCACACTTCATTACCCGGCAATGGTGCCATTTATGTTATCACTCCAAGAGTCACCCCAGATTGCAAATGGTATTAATCTTGGTAGCATACAAATTGATTTAATATTGTCTTTAAAATTAAGGATCAACAAGACATGAAAGGAAGGAAAAGACAAGATATATCACTACAGATAAGTGATAGAACATTGGGCAATGGAGTCATAAACATTATGCTCATCGAAGGCATTTAAGCTACCTATGAGACAAAATATTTGTGTAATGATGAAGAGAAGAATACGAGAATTAACATAAAGACAAACATTTATTAAGCAAATATCCTCTATGAAAAGAGAACTTATATGTGTTTGAATAGTAAACAATGATAAATAGGCAATTTTATAGAAGATCCTCTACTGTATCAAGATTACATTAATTAAAGACAAATTTTAATCCTTAAAATTAGCAATACATTCAAACAAGATGAAGAATGGGATAGAGAACATAGAAGAAAAATCTGATATAACAGCTCAAAGGAATCTTTAATATCATTCAAGTTCACAACCACATGCCCCTTCATCTTACAATCTGATATCTATAGTCATTCCACTTCTAAAAACCCCTCTGGTCTTGGGTCGAACCCTTTTTACATGAAAAACATTAGAATATATAGTTTCTAGGAGGTTGAACTCCTTTAGATAGATTATGTTACAAAAATTAATTTTTTCCCACAATAGAAACAACTTCCTGATGACTCGTACCCTAAAATTTGGGAAGTTACAAAAAAGCCCCCAAAAATAGGACATACTTGAGTTATCTTAATAACCTTATCGAATATGATATGAAAGTGATTCCATCATCTTGATAATGTGTCACAACTGAAAGGTCTATTGATACTGAGAGGGGGGTGAATTAGTATCAAGTACAATTTAAAACCTTTTTCAACTTATAATTAAACCATTCAACTATATCCAATGAGAAATTAACAATAGTATAAGAGTTACACCTGTACACCATAATACACCATGCACAATATATGAGAAATAATCAATAGTTATTGTTCAAGGGAAGTAATGACTTCCAAAGGTAGCTACAACTTCTAAATGTAAAGGGGGGGATAAACCTCCAAAGGAAGATACAATCCTCCAATATCAAGAGAGACTTGAACTCTCCATCCTTTCCCCTTCCTTCCACCTGTTGTGAGTGGGAAATCCCTCTACGGACTAGCAATTAGGGTTGAAATATGCATGCAGAAAAGACTTAAAGATTTCTACTTTCTACTGTCATCTCAGACCTAATCCCCATTATTCTTAAGAAATCACATATTTAAGAAGATCAATTGAGCATACCTTATTTCGAGCGTTTGATGTAGATCCTTCCTTATGCTTGACCTCTTTTTGATTGCAGCTCTCCTCCCAAGGCTGACCTGCATTCACATAAAACAAACAAAAAACTCCACATGCATTTGATATATAGATTAATGAGTTAGAGATTCAATAAACAAGTATACAATAAACCGTGAAAACCTCATATGGTGGGATGGGAAAAGTATTTCTTTATTATTAACTTCAACAAATCAACTTACAATGATGACGTCAGCCGCTGCTCCATGAACCTGGTCCTGGGCTTCTCTTCAAATGTCCTCCAACTTCTTTGATCTATCTTTCTCTTTGCACAAGGAAGGCTAAAGGGTTGGGACAAAGTGAATATGCAATTGGGTATAGTTTCTTTACTATGATTCTCCTCTTCCAAATGGGACCCCTAACCCTTCTTTTATAGGCTAGAAGAAGCTAGGTATTTGGACGAACCCTCGGCCATGCATGTCCAGAAGGTTCAGTTAACTCACCCAAAGTTGTGTGTTCCATCGGAAACTTTCCTTTTTTCATTCTTTTGTAGGTACATGCAGGTTGTTTTGGGTCAGCAAGCGTGTACATGCATGCAGTAATAGAGTAGGGTGCGTGGGCCTTTATAAAAAGTGTTTTTAAGAAGAGTTCTTTAGTAGTTCTTTTGGAAAAGAAGGAATATGAGATGGCATGATGCTAGGTAAGCATGTATGGTGAAAATTTGGGTTATAACACCACCCAATAATATATGAGAGATAATAAAACTTTACATTAAATCATCACCATCAACCAATCATCACATAGAACCTGATAATACTTCCTAAGACTTCTTCAATTTCTGCAATTATTCAATTCTTGGAGTACTATGATCCTGTATATAATATTACTCAATGTATTCTCTAAAACTCCTCCAAGTTTCACTCCTTGAATCCTCCCCAAAAAGAAGTTATAGAAAGAATGGTAGACTTTATTCAATTCTGGTCTATTCAAGAGACCGAACTTGTACAGAATGCCCTGCACTCAATATTTAACATCTGATTCTAAAACTCACAGAAAAGAAACCAAAGTCGATACTATTTCCAATTAAATTTGTCCCACATAATTTGGATTCTCGATAAATAATTTATGACTGTTTTACCCGGAACACCTGTTTATTGACTAGCTTCGGGACTAGTCACAAACCTTATCTTCCACATAGTGTATCTCCATAAGTATATAGAATCAAGAGATGAAATTTTTACCAAAGGTACCTTGATATGTCTTCTCAATACCATAGTGATTTCACCATCTGAATCATTGTATAAAAAAAGTTATAGCAAAAATGGTAAGATGACCTGAAAATAACATACCTTAGAACACATCACCAAAAGACTTCATCCTCCCTTGAAATCCTGCCTTCTTTTCTTCTTATTTCCTCTGAAATTTGACTTCTATCAAATGAATGTATAATGATGTTTATTTATACCATTTATTTCACTTCCCTTTAACATTAGGAACGACCTGACACTTTCTTATTTTGTAATTCTTTTCTTTAATTATCTTCAGTGCCTACATGTACTTCCTTCTTCAATTCACTTTGTCATCTTCAAAAATTTATTTCTCCTCAACCATGAGGATCCACGTGACGTGCCACATACCACCGAAAACAACATGATGTATACTATCCATCCATGGGTGTTTTTTCTGCATGTGCATTTTCCTTCATGTCCAAATACCTTCATCAATCTTACGGTCCAAAACTCATGACTAGGGTTGACATCAATGACAACAACCAATCTTCCAACAAGGTCGTTATGGGGGTCTTCTACATTCATGTTTTCTCTATGAGGGACTGGTCGCAGTCTTCTAGTGTTCTTCTTCTCCTTGTGAATTTCCTTTGATGATTTGGCTTAATGCCCTGTTTTTGTTGCCACACACTGCTCTCAGATTGGACCCTAGACGTGATATGAGCATGTGATTGTGGAATTTGTCAAGGGCGGTTTGGATCCACACAGCTATGACTTCCGCAATTCACCACCAACTACCAGATACCTCTCTAGATATACCATGGTTTTGATTGCGGAACCTCTCTAGGATGTTAACGTTCGATCATTTTCCATCTCCGCAATGAAGTGTGGTCATCAATATTTTTGGAATCTGTGATCTGGGTAACCCTACTATTTTAGCGCCATTGCTAAAGTTTATCTGTCCACCAACTCTAAGATCCTTTTAACCATGTTAGAAATGACGCCATTTTTTTCTTTCAAGAGCTTTGAATGATGAGCAGGAATACCTCCTGAAGGGACGATCTCTCGAATATGATGTCATTGTGATGACGTTTCATGGAAAGAAGGGTGACACATGTCACATGGAAATGGGAAAATGATGCAACCAAATGACCTAGAATGAGTTCCATGTGTCATGAATATTGAGTGTGACACGTGTCTCAACTAATGGTTTCCACATGCTTCGAGAGTTTTGGATTGTGAAGAATGAAGTTCTCCCAGATTTGTACAAGCCTGGAGTGACATGGAGGCCTGACATTATATGATTTCATAGTTGTTGATGTGTCACAAAAGGAGAGTGATATGTGTCACTCGATAATAAGTGGATGACATTCCAAAAGGTGCATGAACTAAGTTCCATGTGTTAGTGCCAAATGGATACCATGTGTCTCTGATGGATGAGTGCCATGCGTCTGAACTGATGAGTGCTAAGTGTCTTCGGCACTTCCTCGTTTCGGTGTTTCAGTGTTTGATAGTTTATGTTTTCTCTAAATTGAAAACTCCTGAAGTAGTACGGGCCCAAAGTGACGTGCCGACCCGATGTCATTTCAGAATTTCGGCATTTCGGAGTTTCGACACTTCGATGCTTTGGCACTTCGATGCTTCTATCTGGTTTATAAGCCTTGTGAGACTTTGAAACTTCGAATGCACGAGAGCCATTAATTTGAACTGTACATGGGATATTGAAAATTGAACCTGTCTATTTGCTTGTATTTCAAGCTCGAAAGGGACTACTTTTGAATGTTGTGTTTGTACATTTCTTATGCAAACAAAGGACTTGGTCGACCTACTATGAGCTCAAACAATGGAAAACATGATGACAAGAATTCCAAACCAAATCACGACATGCAATTATCCTTCAATAAAAATAGAAACAAAAAGTGTGAAGTCTCAATCAAGAAAGAAATGATAAAAAACCAAGTCACTTAGTAATGGGAAACCGACTTCACCAACCAGAATAGGAAAAAATTTGATGAAGGCATATGGAAATGAGAGAGGAGAGGCAGGGATGCAGACCTAGGTTACAACACTAACTTTATGATTACAACCTAAAGACTCAACACCTATGTCCTATAAACCTTATGACGCAAAAACACAAGAAACCATCTAGTTTATGTTGTTGAAGATAAGATCAATTCATATGTTTTCCATTTAAACGATGATGAACCAGAAATATCAGTCAACAAATGCAGAAATTAGTGATAGGAATATCAACAGAACAAGGTATGGAAGATTTATTTTCACGGCTCTTCATCAAAGGAAGGTTTTGGGGATGGTATAGTCCTCATTTCCCCTTCGCAAGAAGTAGTAACACTCTCTTACAAGATGCAGTTTGAGACTACTAACAATATAGTTGAGTATGAATCCCTAGTGTTGATATTGAGGGATGCCAAACACATGGCCATTGACAGTTTGGCAGTTTTTGGTGATTCTAAGTTGATTATCAACCAAGTCAAAAAAATCTATCAAGCTAAAAAATAGAGGCTCAAGAAATACAAGAACGAGATATGGGACCTGGTTGACAACTTACTTTTAGCATTTAACTTATCCTTCATTCCTAGGGAGGCAAATCAAAAGGAATATTCTGTGGCCTTGGCTGTCAGTACCTTCAGACCTCCCATTGGTCCAAATATTAAGTATCAAGTGGAATTAAGACATAGGAAAACCATACCAGACAACATAAATCACTGCCAAGTCTTTAGTTATGATTTGGAGCTACAAATATTTCTACATACCCTTGAAGAATTCTTTAGTATCTCAATAGACCAAGAGGGTGAAGAGGATGAATAAGAAAATTAGCAAACATCTCATATGTTGAACAAAGTGGCTAGCCACAACATTGTGGAACTTAAAAAAAATCACATGCCCAAGGGTCTAATGCCAGTGAAAAGGTTATTTGACAGTTATGATGTCTTTAGAGAATCTTCCATCAAAAATCAAGAAGAAGAGGTAATGGATTTCAACATCGGGACTGCTGAAAATCCCAAAATAGTCAAATTTTCCAAGGCACTAGCTACAGAACAAAAGGACAGGTATGTCAGCCTCATGAAAAAAGTTTCTGATGTTTTTGCATGGTCATACGAGGATTTGAAGACATTTTACACTAACATCATCCATCACAAGATCCCTCTGGAGGTTGGTTCTAAACCATTCAGACATAAGATTAGACAATTTAATCCCATGTTAATTTCCATTATTGAAAAAGAGTTGAAACGAATGCTTGATGCCAGAACTATTGCTCCCTTGAGGTACTTGGATTGGGTGGCCAACTTGGTACCTGTGAGGAAAAAGAGTGGGGAAATAGGATTTTGTGTTGATTTTCAAAATCTCAACAAGTGTTCTCTAAAGGAAAACTACCCCCTGCCCAAGATGGACCATATTTTGCAAAGGGTAGTAGGTGCCCACATAATTTCCGTACTGGATGGATACATTGGTTATAACTAGATAACAGTGTGTGAAGAAGACAAAGAGAAAAAAACATTCACCACCCCATGGGGGACATTCATGTATGAAAAAATTCCCTTCAGAATGATGAACGCAGGGGGCACCTTTCAGAGGGACATGGACATAGCCTTTGTGGGGGAGAAATAAACATTCATGGTTATATATTTGGATGACATCACCATTTTCTCCAAATCTGATGATGAACATTTACAACACCTCAAGTATATTTTCCGGAAATGTTGAAGGTATGGGATCTCTTTTAATCCAAGGAAGTCCCACTTTGCCATGTCGGAAGGTAAGCTACTATGCCAAATCATATCAGTAGGAGGAATAAAAATAGAGCCAAAAATATTTGATGCCATTTAGGAAATTGAAATCCCCATAAATAGGAAGCTTATTCAGTCTTTTATAGGCAGAATAAATTTTCTAAGGCGCTTTGTGCCAAACTTTGCTAAAATAATAAGGCCTATCACTAACATGCTGAAGAAAGATGTTGTTATTAAATGGTCACTGGAAGAAAAAACAACATTCCAAAGGATCAAGAAATATTTAGTTGCAGCCCCTGTATTGGTCAGCCCTGACTATTCCAAAGATTTATTTATCTTCTCTTTTGCTTTTGAGGAAACCATTGTTTCAATACTGCAGCACAAAAATGAAGAAGGACATGAACAACCCATATCATTTTTCAGCAAATCCCTCTGAGATGTTGAGCTGAAGTATGACATATTAGAAAATAAATCTTATGCATTGGTCAAATCTTTGAAGGCCTTGAGGGTGTATGTGTTATAGTCTAGCATAACAACCTATGTTCCTAGAAGCAATGTCAAAGAGATTCTAGTCCAACCAAACAGTGAAGGGAAGAGAGTGAAATGGATTGTTAAATTATTAGAGTATGACCTGCACATAAAACCTACTAGGATGATTAAGGGACATGGACTTTCCAAGTTGTTATCAGATTCAAACTGTAAAGTGTTGGAATTACACCAGACCTTCACTTAATCGAATGCACTCATGATACAGTTTGGAATATATTTGAAAACTACTCTTATTCACCTTGGTACATAGATATCATTTACTTTATAAAGTGTAGAATTCCCACCGTGTTTTAAAAATACAAGGGTGAGGTCTCTCAATTTAAAATATGTAAAATCCTACATTTTAAATCGGAACTTGTATTTGAGGGACCCTGCTGGCATCCTATTAAAATGTCTTGTTGAAGATTATCTAAACATGTCAAAATAGATATGCACAGAGGATTTTTTGGAGGACACCAACATTGGAAAGCCACATCCCTCAAGATCCTAAGGGTAGGGTACTACTGGCCCACCCTTTTATCTGATGTATTTACCACAGTAAGGGCATGAAATGAAAGTCAGAAGTTTGCAGGAAAACATAAATTACTCTCACTACCCCTAAATCCTATCACTACCAGTGCTCCCTTTCAGTTATGGGGATTAGATTTCATAGGTGAGATAAATCCACCGTCCAATGGGAAGCATAGGTGGATTCTCACTGCCACTGACTACTTTACCAAATGGATCAAGGTTGTTCTCGCCAGGAATTCTACTGACAAGGTGATCATGAATTTTTTGTAGACAAATATATTTTCCATGTTCAACTACCCTAGAAATTTAATAAGAGATCATTCCGAGGAATTCAAGTCCAAGTCCATGATTGACTTATGTGGTATGCATAAAATTTCCTTAACACATTCCACACCCTACTATCCTCATACAAATGGGATGGTCGAGTCATCAAACAATACTTTGATCAGGACCATCAAGAAACTATTGACTGGAAACAAGAAATCCTAGGACTCTAAACTTAAGTATTCCTTGTGGCTTGACAGGATCAACACCAAGAGATCTTTGGGAACCTGACCATTTTATCTAGTCCATGGGATATATGTTGTCTTCCCTACTCAATGTGGTCTACCAGTCCTAAAATTGTTACAGGAAGAAATTGAGGAGTCAAATGACATCCATAGGAGAATCTTTCATATTATAGAGGTTCAAAAAAAGAGAGAAGCACTAAATCAGATAATTGAGGCATACCAATAGAACGTCAAATCAGCTTTTCACAAGAAAACCAAGAAGGAGATCTTTCAATAAGGCGACTTGGTCTTGAGGTGGAATGCTGGAAGGGATGAGAAGCCTAGGCATGGTAAGTTTGATAAAATTTGGTTTAGTAATTTTAAGGTGGTTAAGGTTCTAGACAATAATACATTTGTTTTGCACAATATAGATGATACAAAAATCTTTGGAGGCCCAGTACATGGGCACTTCCTGAAACATTATTTTTCTTAAAAGACCGATGGATGGTCCCTCTTGTACTATAACTACTTTTATTTTTCATTTTCATTTGATTAGTTAGTTTGTGTGTGAATAAATACTCCATATCCCAACAAAGGAATGTAGGTGTAGCTGCAGTTTTGAATTTTATAAATTCATGGCCGAGAGACAATGACATATATGCATGGTTCACAGACAAAACCAAAGGTAAGTTAAGGGAAGTGAGATAAAGTTATTGAATTCAAGGTACCTAATCTATTGTTCTTATCACCCCACAGGGGGGTGTTGTCCATAGTTGGAGCCCATGTTGAGACCTAAGTCTGGACCCCTTCCCCTCCTCTCTCATTACCCTATACCTCCACCAAATATCATACCTTTTATGTTGGTTAAGTTTGTCCCCCATTACTAAAATGACTCTGTTTTTATTATTACCTCTCTTGACTAATTTTGTGCACCATCTTTTATTTTCTTGAAGGGTAATTACATGTTATGGTTTGAGTCTAAATTCCTTGTCATGATGCTTATCATTTTTTGAGCTCATAAAAAGTTTTATAGTGTTTTGTACACACATACAGGGATGATTGCAAGAACTAATCTAGTCTTGCAAATGTTGTTGGCACACTAATTTTTAAATTATGTAATAATTTAATGTGTCATTTTAAATGTTTAAACCATTTGAATGGAACATGCATGCATGGGTGATCCTAAATGATCGCATCCACACCATTCTACATGCATTTTCATCATTACACAACATCAATCATGGTCATGAGAAATGTATTGTTCAATCATGCCTTCTACAACTTGAACGGAGGGTTAACAACACGTAGGTATTGGTTTCAACATGAAGATATTTACATTCACTGCATCATTGACATAAAAAATTCTTTGTACACCATGGTTCCTCCCTGAGAGTGATGGAATTTGAACAGGACTGAGCCACAAGGCCTTGATATTTTCAAGGCCATACCTGAAATCTAGGATATTTCTGTAAAGGAGAAATGGTATGACTTTTTGTACGCATTTAAAGGACAACACATATGCCTAGTTATGATTTTCCTACAGATTTTCAATGGATTCCATACCCATCTTGGGGATACCTTGATTCATATTACAGAACACTTCATTGGAACAACTTGTGGTCTCCTTGTCTATGGGGAAAGGTGGTTTAAGAATGGTAAGCTGCCTATCGACCTCTCTAATAAATTCATGGTTCTTGAGCACCAAGACCCTGTTTGGAGCCAAGGAATCCATGTGTCATGGATAAAGGAATATTGGAAAGGATCCCTAGCAACAATGTAGAGGTATAAAAAAGGTGAGGTTCAATTCATCATAATACATTGTTATCACCTTCGTTTCCTTATGCATCTAAGTGGAGATAAAGAGCCAAACTTACCCTATTACCTACTTAAAATCCTAACAAAACTTTTCAAGAGGGTTCAAATCCACCCTGAATCTTCTCACACGAGCATGTACCATCAAGGATTAATTAAATTGATGGTGTCTTTCTCTTCATAGGAACTTGAAATTCCCTTGGGTTATTTCTTGAAATCTATGGGATTGAAAGAGCAGGAATAGGTGCCCTATTTTTAGAAAGAAGGTGATGAAAGTAAATATATGATAGAGGTCAAGGTATCTCCAAATCTTGGGAGCTAGATGAATCCTATCCAACCTGCAGACAATAAGGGGAAAGGCCCCAAAACAAGGAACACACCCTCGAAAGCAAACAAGCCATAGACCTCCATGAAGTAGGAGTCCCCTCACATGCAACTAAGGTATTCTATGAAAAGAAGGGAAGGAAATAAAAAGTTCCAAAGTTTCTCACATGCATCCACTTGCATTGGGAACACCATAGAGGTATCTTTCATCCATCCATTTAGGGGAGGAGAAGAGAACCTCGATCGAGAAACAACCCAATAAACCTATGACTAGAATGAGGGGAAACTTGGATGTAGATCACGTAGCAATGAAGTGGCTAAGGGAAAGGTTGTTCCTACATAAGCCTTGCCTAAAGAATCTCTTGCAACTAGTCAAGACAGGAAGAGGAAGGGAAAAAAAAACATTGAAGCACCAAGCAATCCAAATAGAAAAACTAGAATTACAAATCAATTGAGGTTCAACTCCAAGGATCTTTTTAATCCATCATTAAAATACCCCCAACCAATTGTGATTGAGAATGAGGACATTCTTGAATTTTCTAGCATGGATGAAATGAAAGTCAATGTTTTGAAGGGAATGACAGTGAAAAAGGATAAATAGAAGTGTAATGAGGGTGAGAATGCAAAAACACCATTTGTAACCATGAAAAAAAAGTATCTTGTAGACTCTAGTCAACACGGAATATAGGATCATGGACTTGATCTTGAGAAAGAATCTATTGGAACTTCACCACATGCAGGGGATCCTTACCACACTTCAGAATACATTAAACCAAATATTAAAACTGATACTTTGGGAGTACATGGGTCCATTAAAAGAACATAAAGAAAGGAACCCGAGGTAATACAAAAATATAATATGAGAACACAGAGAAGAACAATGGCAGACCACAACAATTATATCACAGAGTGAGACGAGAAGAAAATGCAGGTTGAGGTCATAACAGAGAGGGTCAATGACAACCAACAAGTGCAAGAACTGAAGCTTCGAATCTAGACCTTGCAACACCACAACTAGGAATTGGAAAAATTGTACTCCAGACTACAGAAGAAGTATCAAAGACTCCAGAAAAAAAACCAGAAGAATTGTTTATTTCTGAAGGAGATAATTTGAAGAAGAACATTACTATGAAGGGGTATCTAAATAAGATGCTTTCCTATCAATTTATCTCCCAATTTTCCTCCAACTTTGCACATGGATAAAAGTTCTCGATTCATAACCTATTTCTATCAGTCCTAGTCAATGTTGCCAAAGCTGAGTTCACTTCATCATATGCATCAGTTTACTTTTGTCATTAATATCAGTTTAGTTGTTTAAGTTCATTACTTTTTTAAATTAAGGCATAATAAGTGGTCATCTGTGTTTGATATGAACCACTTCCTTTTTCATAAGACAAGTTTGAAGTATGCATTAATATGCTCCAATAGTATTTACTTAAGTAAATAAGTTGTTCTCCAACTGATAGTGTAGAGTTAGGCCTCAGTTTCAGATGGATGAGAGCCTCTGCAACTTTAATAAATATGCACTTTTTGTATGAATGGAGGGTTCGGTTTTTGGGAAGGAAATCAATATATCAAACTGTTTGAACATGTTCTATGATTGGATTAAATATCTCTACTTGGTGAATATGATCTTGATGACAGTGTGCTTTATGTTCAAATCTATATTTGTTATTTCTCTTATCTTGAATGCAATTTTTTATTTGTGAAAAGTACATTTCATTTTCCTTTCAACTATTGTATAACTCATCTTTTACTGATATGTAACCTATAAAATACCTAATTCTTTAGTAAATATTTGTTTTTATTGCAACCTGTGGGAGTAATTGTGTTTGGATACTTGTTTAATGCCTTGAAATATTATTTTAAGGATTAAACTTTTTATAACATATAATTCATTGAGTTGTTTGTTGTTATTCCTTTGTTCATCCCTCTATTTTCTCACTTGTCTATCAAGTGTGTGCCACCATCCAGGGAGAACTTATAGCCATATCATCTTTCCAACCCAACCATGTTTTTGGCTTGGTAAAATGAACCCTCCAATTGACCAACAAAATCAAATTACCATAAAACCAACCTTTCCAAACTTGAGGTGGCCCAACTCTTCTCTTTAGCAGTTGGGTGCAAACCTTAGGACCAACATCACCCTAAATAATGATGATAAAAATACATTCATCTCATAGAAGCAAGTACACCCGAGTAAAATATTGCACTCAAGAGTTGAATCTACAACCTCTACATCAATAGAGATAGTCTTACCACCTATCTCTATGGGTAACTTGTAAGGAGGTGATTGTTCCATTGGGTTGGAACATGTGTCTATAGAATGCTTTCAATAGTGTTGCATATGTGTTGAGCTAAGGAGAGACAAGGGCCTTCCAACAAGAAACAAACATGATGCAACTTGAGGATCGTGCATCCACCACTATCTAGTACATGTTTTTACCTAATGATCACATTATGATCATAAATGTGACATGATGGGAGATCCTATGAGTAAAATAAGTAGAAAAAAATGTCATAAAACTTGACACTGAGGGATAAACCTCACTTATGAATGAAAACAAGGCTTTTCACTACATGGGGCAACTTTGGACGACTTCAAACGTAGACATGGCATAAGGTGCATGGTCCAAGTCCTCCACAATACTATAGTTGTCGGTGGCCCATGTGTTTGGATTATGCATCATGCATTGAAGGAAAACCTTTGGGGGGAAAGTGGTGTGTCAAAATATGGATTCTCAATCTGAATAGGGACACTGGGTTGGGAAGAAGATGTTTCTTCTAGTGTAGCATGGGAAGGCTAAACAATGTCACCGTTTTTGTCCCGAGTCTGCAAATTGATCGTTTGGTCACACATAAAAATGAAAATAATCAATAATACCCCTCATGGTGAGGGGTACCCTCCATACCTCCTTATGGAGGGGCATGATTTGTTGCAATCATATTTTGAGGTTGAAAGGGGAAAGGATGGTCTAATACAAAAAGATTCACGGGGGCCCGTTTTTGTGCCAAAAATATATGGACCTCATCCTTATGAGGAAACTGGTGAGTAGGGTGGTCCTCCCCAAAAATTGTGAAATGAAACTGACTCTTCCACTTTTCCTTAGTACCTCCCTCCTGGGTGTTTTTGGTAGAGGTAGTCCCTTTCTCATTATTGGAATTTTTCTTTTTGTTCCTTTTCTTCTTACATCCAGGTTTTTGAGGATTATTCTATTGTGTGGACTACACCAAATTTACCTCGGAGGTATAAGAAGCGATTGAAACAGTTTAAGAACTAGTAACATAAGTTGATAGGTGTGACTTAATATGCATTTGACCCATCTAATCAGATAACTAGTTTACAGAGGTATGGGAGACAAAAAAAACCACACCATCAGCATGGGGTCCTAGGTTTTTCTTCCTAGGATCTGTCGACGTCCTAGGATCATTTGGGATGATATCATAAATTGTGCCCAACTAAGAATAGAATAAGTCCAACTATTCAGAACACAAAATGGCCTTCTCCTTGATAGCCACCCTGGCCATAGCTACATCTATAGCAATGGGTGGTAGGAGGGACTTGGTGAACCACTCTAGAAGGAGTTTGTCCAGAATCAAAGTCTTAATTATCCTACGTCTTTGTCACCACTAATGTATATGATCGGAAATGTGAGTGGAATTATCTTGATGCAATGAAATCAAAAGTTTTGTTCCTATATCATACCGTATAGGAAATTGGTGATGTGTTAAGAATGTCATTTTTAGGTTGTTGAAGATTTTAAAGCAACCACCTTTTTATTTAATGTACCATTTGGTGGCATATTTGATCATATATCTCTAGAAAATACACAACCTCACACTATCATCCATCAATGAGTTGGATGAACACCATAAGTGGTATTTCATGATGTGTGTGGAGGGGTCCTCTCCACAATTTTTGTCAAACTTTGGAATATTGGAAGGTTTAGGGGTCATTAGGGAATGAATGCATCTAATGATGGTGGAGATTCCAGGAGCATGACAACTCCCAGAACCAAAACATCCCCCAAAGGGGTTTCCCTAGGGAGAAATATGGACCCTCTGAGAGAGGTATTCCCAAAGTTATTCCTAGGAAATAAACCCCCAAGACTAGATGTGGAAACAAAAGGAAAACTCAATTTTCCCCAAAGCGATGTGCCCCCATGGAAAGGTGTGCAACCCCATGGAAATTTGAAACCTATGGAAGTATTGATACCCCCATCCTTATAATAAATTGTCCCAAAACCACTAGACACATTCCATTCAAAAGTTACAACCACACCTGATGATGTCGGGATGCTCATAGGATTGATGGAGGTGGAACCACTTCCATGTTGAAACCAAAGTTGGGTCCCCTACTATAAAAGAATCCAGAAGTGGCCAGTGATGTAGAAGGGATGGGAGAAAGGATGATAGGTATACTAGTGTATGGAAATGATGACATAGTCAATGTCCCCCAGATCGAGGTACTAGTAGAAAATGGTATGGATGATGTAGGTCCAATAGAGCTAAGGGGTGGTAATGAGGACATAAATAGGATGCCCCCAAGGGAATTTCACCCAATCCCACTTGAGGATGGGCTCGTAGGCTAACACACATTGGATGAAACACTTGGTATAGACATGGTGGGGGGACCACTAAACAAATAAAATGGCTCACTAAAAATATCTCTTACTTGGACTAGTATAAGGGAGTTTGGCTCAGTCAAAGATGGGTTAAAATTTGGTGGAGGACATTCTTATACCACCTCCATTTCAACCAAACTAGTCTCGTCAAATAAAATATAAGATCCTTCAAATTCCTTGTCACTTATGTCATGTCGTTTTAGAGGCGGTTTCACCTTCGTAATAGGCTCAAGTCATCGTAATCAACGACACTGACACAGTATTTCATCCATGGTGAATAAATTATATTAAATTCGAAACACAATTCAACATAATGCCGACCTAGAATCAGACTCAAAGAGAACAAACCTAATCAAAACTAGGCTAACAATAAGAAAATCAATGGGCTTAGTGGCCTTCTAAAAACCAACCCTATGGGGTAGATGATGTGCCCACAAGATTTCCTAGCGAAGGTGTGAGGAGCAATTACGATGATCTATGTGAAACATACCTAACCTATGCAAGTACCCTTTATTAAGGTGGGAAAACTCTAGGGGAACTAACACTATGAACGAATGTCTTCCCTAGGTACTATAGGCATGTCCCACCTACAGTCACCTATGTGGCTCCCTAGGAAAGGTCACTAAGGCTACCACCTAACAATCAATGTTTGGGCAAATAGTCATAAGTCTAACCATACGTAAGGGTGGGGTAAATAAGCTCAAAGCTCCGAAGGTTTTTTTTGGTACAAGGGTAGACCCCGGGTTTAGCTCCAAGAGTGCACCAACAAGCCCTAACTAGTGGCCCTTTTGGAAACACCTTCGAAGAAGATGGAGTCTCACTTCAAGCAGTTATGAGGGGGTTGCAGGACAGAGATGTCCACAACCAGGGGGAATATCAATTGCATCTAATACAAGAACATCAAAGAATTCATATATCACTTATCATCTAGGATCTACTCTGCACATCTACTTATTAGATCTAAAACAATAATACAATCACAGTATATCCAGAGATAGAATACCAATCACACACAATACAAAATATACGTGGTTCACCCTCTCTCTAGGGATAAGTCCACAAAACTATACTTTACAATATATCAAGACAAAGCATACAGTTCTTCTCTTCGCTCTTAGCTAGTAGATCCTCTTTCTTCTCCTATCTTTCTCTCCCCTCCCTATGCACCCAGCTGCAGGGTTGATCTTCGCACCCAGTTGAAGATCTTACAATACCAGAAGGCTCTCACTCTTAGTGCTTCTTCCTCACACAACAATAATCACTCATAACAACAATACCACTTGATCAACAATAATATCATACCAACCCAAACTAGGTCCTCATGACCTTTATTCATACATTACAATAACTCACCAACATCCTTAGGCCGAAACCTAGGTGTCAAAAAACCTAGATACCAAAACCTTAGGTGTCTAAAACCCTAGGTCAACTTGACCTATATTTTCAGGGCTTCTTCAGACTATCTTTCCCTTCTTCTCACGCAGTGCTCCAAATCATATAATGGTGGATTTTTATACTTGTTGAGTTTTCCACGATCCTTCTTCCTTGCTGATCTATCATCCTTGATCTCCTTATCCAACGACTTACTTTATCGGTCTTCGCTCCATCTTTTATTCTCTTTTTATCACTTCAACCCAATAACAATCACTGTATCTTTCGAAAAGTTTTCATTTTTCCTTTTCTTCCTTTGTCTTCACTTTCTTCCATAACCAAGAGCCAACAGGCCCCCAAGACTCACTTGTGACTCATCCTAAGGCACTTCAGATCTCGGTTTCTTGTTTTACTTTGATTTCAAACTGCACAGTGCAACCTCTGCTTTCTGCTCCATGACTTCCTTTCCTCCTTGTACAGACTATCTTTTCTATGTCTGGTACCCAGTTTCAACTACACCTAGTACCTAGACCCTTTTCTTCTTGCATTTACTGAGAACTGCGGGGCAGCTGGTCATCATAGTACAATTTCAACCAGCTCCCATTCACTAATCCTTGCTTCCACTCCCCATTCAGAGTCTTCAATTGTGCATCACGTCCCTCTATAACATAAGCAATCTCATATGGCCCTAGCTAATGTGTTCTGAACTTCCCAGGATGTTTGATGAACTTACTATCATATATCAGGACTAGATCACCTTGTTTAAATGCCTTCTTCCTGATGTGCCTGTCATGGTAGGCCTTCTCTCTTTCCTTCTATACTTGTTGATGGAATCCTGCAAAAAATATGTCTTCCTCCAATTCAACCAATTGTCCAAGCCTCTCTTGAACATTGTTAGGGTCATTCATGTATGTAAAGGCAACAATTCTCAATCTTGGTACCAAATATTCCATTGGAACAACAACTTCAAGACCATATACCAACTTAAAATGTGTCTACATTGTCAGCTTATTGCAAGTGGTTCTATAGGCCCATAATACTGTTGGTACTCTTAGATCCAAATCATCCCTCTTCACACTACAAATCTTTGTGAGCGTTCTCTCCAAGATCTTGTTGAATGCTTCAACTGTCCCATTTACTTGTGGATGGTACAGTGTGCTCTTTTGATGGTGGAATGCAAATTCTTCAATCAGGGCTTCAACTATATTATTGATGAAATGTGTGCCTTGATCACTCATAATAATCTTTGAGAATCCAAACCTGGTTATGATGCCATCAAATATGAAGCGTGCAGCTGTAGTTTCACTACAGTCCTTAACTTCTCTTGCTTCGGCCCATCTAGTCAAGTATTTTGTTGTTGTAATTATGTACCTTGCTCCTATACACTTTCCTGGTGGGTTTATAGGTCCAATGAAGTCAATGGCCCATTTCTCAAATGCTTGTAGGGTCAGTTGTGGTGCTAGTGGAATTTCATCTTTTCTGGAAGGTTTCCCAACTCTTTGGCATACATCACAGGCTCTAAAATAGTCTTTAGCATCTTTGTGTAAGGTAGGCCACCAAAGGCCATCTCTAAGAACCTTTTGTGCAGTTGATTTTCCTACATAATATCCTCCTGCAATGCCTTCATGAGATTTTGTGAGGATCAGTGGTCGTTCTGCCTCCATAACACATCTTCTTAATATCTCATCAAGTCCCATCTTGTATAGATGTCTAGCTATAAGTGAGGTTTATAGCGCACACTACTAGTTGTTTCTTCTGAGGAATTGTGTACTCACTAGGTGCCATTCCTATTGATGGGAATTGGACTATCTCTATGAAGTGGTCATCAATCTTTCTAATGGCTAGTAGATGTGCATCTAGTAGTGCATTCTCCAAACTGGTCGGCTCTTCACCATGCTCCAACCTTGACAAGTGGTCAGGACCTTTGTTCATTCTCCCTGGCTTTACTATGATCTCAAAATCATATTCCTGAAATAGAAGAATTCATATGCATATCCTTGCCCCCAACACTGGCTTTTTGACTAGATATTTCAGTGTGGAGCGATCAGTAAACATTTTAAAGTGTCCTCCCAACAAGTAGTGGTGAAATTTCTACAATGCATACACCATGGCTAACCCTTCTCGCTCAGTGGTGGTGTAATTAATATGAGAAGTTGATAGCTTCCTAATGGAAAAGGCTAACGGGTGGTCAATATATCCTCCTTCAATTTGTGCTAACACAACTCCTAAAGCAATGAAATATGCATCGACATGCACATGAAATTCCTTGGTCCAATCTGGAAAAACCAGAATAGGTGCAGTAACCATTTTCTATTTCAGTGTGTTGAAGCTCTGTTGGCATTCTTATGTCCAACTAAACTGACAATATTTATTCAAAAGTTTCTCCATGGGTGTTGTGATCTGAGAACATCCTTTGATGAACTTCCTGTAATATCCTGTGTGTCCAGTGCAGTGCGCTGATGTTTGACTGAAGTAGGAGGTGGTAGATCAACTATAATGGAAATTTTCGATGGATCTACCAACAACCCTTGCTTACATACAATATGACTGAACAACACTCCAAATGGTGAAAAGAAAACACATTTCTTTAGGTTCAAAGCAATATTACATTTCCTTCATTTATCCAACATTAGCCTTAGACATTCAATATGACTCTTCAATAAACTAAAAACAGTCCAATCATCAAAATGTGCTTCTAGAAATTTATGCAGAAATTCCTTGAATGCTTCGACGACCACCCTGGAAATGATGGTTGGGGAATTCTTCAATCTAAATGGCATCACTGTATATTGGTAGGATCCCTATTATTTTGCAAACGAGGTTTTATGGCGATCTTCCTTGGAAATCCGAATCTCATGGTATCCCGAAAATCCGTCTGTACAAGAATATACTTCCTGGCCTCCCACATTATCTAACACTTCATCAGTGAATGGTGTAGGGAAGGGGTCATGTAAATAGGCATCATTTAGCTTCCTAATATCTACACATATCCTAATCTCTCCTGTCTTCTTGTCTTGTACCACCATAGGGACAATCCACTCTGACTCTTCCACAGGTTCGATAATCCCTGCTTCCAGCATTCTGTCGAGCTCAATTTTCACTTTTTCCTTATATTTAGGGTTCATTATTTAAGGTATATGTTTGAATGGTATAGAATATAGATTTAAAGGGATCCTCATCTCTCCCATAGTTCCTTTAATGCCCTTCATATTAGTTAACTTGGTTGGAAACAAGTCCGGATATTCATGCAGTAACTCTGTAATTTTGTCAATGGTAGCAACATCCCAATAATCTCTGACATTTGCAAACTTAGGTGTCTGCTCTATTCCAATATTTACCTTCTTAATATTGATTGGCTTTCCAATGAATGGCATCTAAACTCCTGGTCCTTCCACATCTCTTTGGCCTTCTGGTTCGACGATTTTCACCTTCCTAGGATCATCATCTTCATCAACATTGATGTTGTAAAATCCTTGTAGTTTCTGGAGAGGCGCAATCCATTCGTCCTCTTTTTGTTCGAAAGGAAGGCTAGATGCCTCCTCGAATACTTTATGTCTTACAATATATAATTCTTGATCTACTAAAGGATATTGACTTTCAAATAAGAAGGTGGTTACAAAATTTTGAGTCATACCTTTCCAATCTGTAGTGATGAGGCGCAGCTCTGCTTGAAGGTACCAATTGATAGGTGTCATGTCTAGTGTGTTGATGAATTTGTGTACCCATTGTTCTTGAGGAATGTTTCTCTAGGATTCCTCATAGCTTCGCACATCATCCTTTGGATAGCTTCGACCTGTGTATCGAACTTCACAGCCTTCTACTTGTGCTTAGAAATGCGTTGTCATCAAGATACGACACTACATCCAATATGTAATGTTACTTTTGTCTGCCCCCCGCCATCTTTTTGGGGTTTCTTTCAGGGCCTCATCCATCATCAACAGTCTTTGTTTCATTGGTACACTCTCTTCAAAGTCCAAAAAGAAGGTTTCTAAAGGATTTAGACCATCAAAGGTGGGTAAGTTACTTACGGTTGTGCCAATCCAGTGAACTTCTTTGGTTAGTCTAGCACATCTTCTTGTAGATAATTCATACATTTTATTCTTCCAATTCTCCAGTGACTCTTTTTATTCTGATGAGCATATGATGTCACTCTGCTAGCTTAGGTTTACATCAGTTGTGGGATTGATATAATCCCATTGTTTGGCTATTAGCTTATATATATTTTCTAGTGCATATGGGTGGTCTTCTTCTCTGGTAGGTTTTGTGTATCACTGACCTTCATCTGGATATAAGGGTGCAATGTCCCTAAGGCCATCTTTTTCAAAATTCATATGTATCTTCTTTAAATAAATCACAGTGGAATTATTGAAGGCCCAATCAATTCCTAATAGTGCAGGGTAAGGGCAATTGTCATCAACTATCTCAATTACCTTGAAATCTACAAATTTTCTTACTCCATCAATGTCCACAGGGAAATGTTCCAGTCTTCCAATTGGACTTACATCTTGTTGGTTGGCCATCCTAAGACTGATAGGGGAATAGATCAAATTTTCTTTTCCCATCAGTGCCTAGGTTTTCTTCGTCATGGCATTGACCTCCGACCCTAAGTTAAGGACTACATAATCTATCTCATACTCTCCTATTTGAGCATTCAAATGTAATTCCTTATTATTCCTTCTCTTCTTAGCGATTTGGTGTACTTCCCTATTTAGTAAGGGGTCTATCTTTCCTAGTTCATAGTGTTTGATTAAATTTTTTAACTCTTGTACAATGCTCTCACCCTGAATCAAATTACTACAAGTATATAAAAATTCCATGAGCTTGATTACCTCTTTTTATTCTTTTAGCAAAGCTTATTAATCAAATGCCAGAGGCATTCCATATTCTCTCACTTTCAGTATTGTCTTCAATGAGGAACCTTGGTCTCCTCTGAATTCTTTTCTTTCCTCCTCAAACATTTGTCTTTCTTTCTTTGCCTCAAACATTTGTGTCTTCTCTGTAGCTTTCATGATTCCCGAGTCTTCTGAAATCTTCCCTTGGGTCAGTCTGTCTTCTCCTATAAAAGTGCCTCCTCTGGTTATAACAACCACTCTAGGGTCTTCTCCGCAAGGTTCAACTTATATCAGTTGCACTTGTGAGTTATGATGAGGTCCTCGTCTTTCCTGAAGCTTAGCTAGGTGCACAGGACAATCTTCTATAAAATGTTCAAACAAGCTACAGTAGCTGGAAGTAGTACAAGGGTTCTAGAAATACCTTGCAAGGTGGCCTGGTTGTGTACAGTTATAATAGATTATCTATCCTCGGCCTCGACCCATTCCTCCTCCTCCTCCTCTTCCTCTGAATCCACTGCAAGGATTGAATTTTCCTCTCCCAAGGGAGTTGAAATGCATAGAGTTTCCTTCTTGTTGTACTTTTCCTTGAATCTTGTATATGTCTCTTGACCTTTCATGCATGAGATCGTAATGCCTATAATCCCTATCATCATGTCCCATGGAATTACAGAATGTGCAATACAAATTTGTGGGTGTCTGAACATATTGTTTCATGTAATAGCACTCACCAGGGAAATGCCTATTTCTACATACCTCACACCAGGGTAAGGTGACTTGCTTCAAAGGGCTCAGAGCTCCAGAAGCCAAGTATTCATTGAATAGGGGGAAGTGTTCCATGTCATGGCCTTCTTATCTACATCTGACACACCATATGTCTTCTCTTTTATCTTTTCCCTTATCTTTCTTCATATCTTCGACCTACAAACACAACTAGTTAGCTGACTCAAGATCTGGCTCATACCTGAGATGGATTCTCCCATAGGGGATTATTCAAGCTTCATGGAGATCTCCAACACCTCATATTGTGAATAAATCTTATGTTGCATCAGAGGAAATCTGATGTGTGGTAAGAGGGCAGCAATGAACCATTCTTTGTTCTATTCATTTGGGATCTAAAAATTCAATCGACCTATTAAGGTTTTGAATCTCTGATCGAATTCCAAAACAGGTTTGACCACCTTCTTCTTGATATCCTTGAGTTCTTTAATACACTGTGACTCTGACTTTGGTTTCTTGAACTCTGCAATCAATGCATTCTTAATATGATTCAGTGGCATAGGCTGTGCAAGTCCTTGAACAAGCTTCATGTACCAGCTCAGTGCACAATCCCTTAGAGTGGTACTAAACTGGGTTCTTTTGATAGCTTCATCCGTGACATTTTTAATATTCCATACATCTTCACATAGGAACCATTGTTGATTAGGATCTTCATATCCATCTCCCCTAAATATAGGAAATATCATCTCATCTGCCATAGATCTTCCTAGGGTCCTTGACTGAATATGTGGTGGATTACTAGTGACAGTTCTCTGGGGATTATGGTGGTTGGGATTACTTTGATTTTTGAATACTACTGAATCAACGGGAGGGATAGCAATACTTACTTCAATGGTCTGCATAGTACTTGAAGTCTTAGTGTCTTCTCGGTGAGGCTTTTCAGCTTTCCCTTCCTCTGTCCCAGCAAGTTCTAAATGCTCCTCGTTTTTCAGATCTGCCTCTTCTCCACTATAGAAACCTTCGTCCCTATAGTTCTGCTTGAATAGGTTTGCAAGGTGAACTTCTGTGAAGACTCTCCCACTGCGCGTATGTCCATATTTTGTGTTGGTGTCACTATCTGAATTATTGAACACTACCCTTTCTAGATCAAACCAATCTACTGTATCTTCAAAATGTTCTTCTCATGCAATAGCATATTGAGTCTCAACTCCGGGAATTGTAAAAAATTTCCTCTGGGTCCCTTAAAGAAATATATCTCAGCTTGGATATATGACTCTACTATGTTGACAACAAACTCTGTGATGTACCTTCCAATGGTTCTATCAAAACAGTTATCTACTACTCGTGATATGACGTTATCAACTCTTTTGACTTTCTTGATCATCTTCAACGTCCACACTACAGGAGGTCTAGATCGGACCTCAAAATAAGTATCTTCTTGACCAAAACCCTAGGTCAAATTGACCTGTATTTTCAGGGCTTCACCAGCCTGTCTCTCCCTTCTTCTCGCGTGGTGCTTCAAAGCATCTAATGGTGGATTTTTCTACTTGTTGAGTTGTCCACGATCCTTCTTCCTTGTTGATCTGTCACCCTTGATCTCCTCATCCAATGTCTTACTTTCTCAGGCTTCGCTCCATCTTTTCTACTCTTTTTCTCACTTCGACCCAATAACAGTCACTGTGTCTTGTGTGAAGTTCACATTTTTATTTTTCTTCCTTTCTCTTCACTTACTTCCATAACCAAGGGCCAACAGTGTTAACCAACAAAGCCCTCGTATGTGTAGAAATCGAAGCAGTACCACAAATACCAAAACACATAGAGAGGGGAAATCTCTCTACTTTCCATTATGCAACCTTGTGCTTAACTCCTAAGTTAGAGAAGGATCCTTAAACAAGAGTTGTAAGAATGGATTTTTACACTCTTTAATGACTCCTAAGTTGATTTTTTTGGCCTTGGATAGTTTACTCCCCAATTCCATTCCAAGGTCCTAAGCTTAGTTACTATTGGTTCACTATAAAAGAAAAGTGTCTAATCAATTTTAGATTACGTGTTTTATTTTTAAGGTTGACACTTATGTCCAATGGTAACTGAGGAAAAATTGTGATGTTTTGACTCTTGACCCAACCAAGCAATGCAAGAATGATAATGGAAATGTTTCTTTTCAATGAAATCTAGCTATGGGAGGGGAAGAGATTTTTCTTTTCCTTTGTAAATTTAAAACTAACCTCACACACACCAAGTAGCCAATAATCACTTCAGATCTGGAACCAAACAATGCTCCTAATGAATTTGTGCACTAATGCTTAAAAATAAAATCTAACATACAACAAATCTATTTTTGTCTTTTTTTTATTTTTTCCAATTGAAATGTAAAGAATTCCTTATCTATGCAAGAACACACAAAGAA
The DNA here is from genome assembly GCA_009831015.1 of Picea engelmannii. Taxonomy (NCBI): domain Eukaryota; kingdom Viridiplantae; phylum Streptophyta; class Pinopsida; order Pinales; family Pinaceae; genus Picea; species Picea engelmannii. The sequence continues at coordinate 135,247 of ML777255.1, forward strand.
AATGGAAACCAACAAGACACTGCAAGCATATGAGCTATAGGAAATTGGAGAGGTCAAATTATCCCATTCCAATGTGAATAGAAATATCTCACCCAACTCACCTAGGAGGGTAGATCTAGTGATGAACAATGGTTATACAAGGACAAGTACAACAACCAATGACAAACACTACTAGATATTTTCAAATATGTTGGGTTCTCTTCCCAATCTAACTAAAATTCTCAAACAAAAAGAGATCTTATCAGAGAAATGAAAACAAACAAGACAAAAGCATTCAACAAACCAGTTGATGGTAAATTATGTGACAAAAAATCAATCAAACAGATAGAAAAACTAGAATACAATAGACCATAGTAGAACCCTACAGATCAGAGGACATATCTACTTGTTGGTTGTGGAGCTTGATTATATTCATGTTTCATAGGTCTTTGTTTTCAACCATGTTTATACCCCATGAATATTATACATAATGGAATATTGTACACCCCTCCACGTAAGGGGCTTGCAGGGAGGGCTTTCCCCCTCTGCAAAGTCTGGGGAGCTCATCCCCCCAGTTGGGGAGCCCGGGGGCAAGTAGGGGTTTGGTGGAAAATCCCTCAAAGGACAAATTACCTTGTTAATGTATATAGTAATTTCATAGTAAATCTAGATCGTTCATTATAAGGTCACATATCTGATGGTAGAAGTTATGTTAGGGATTTTTTCCCTAGAAAGAAACCCTCTTCTATGAGGGAAATGTATTCTGGCTATGAAGTTTTTACAAATATTGTATTCTATGGGAGGATACCATGATACAAAGAAGAGGAAGCTACAATGGGTGTGTTTTAGGTTGTATCCCTTCATTTGTTGGATAATAAAGAGGAAGGACCTGGAAATTTCTCTGGTGGACATAGCTCACACTGGGTGAACCACGTATATCTGTGTCTCTATTGTATTGTGTATCTTTTGTGTTTTATTTCCAGTTTTTTTTTTATCTTTCTCCACAATCTTGTTTTTCTAACAACTGGTATCAGAGAGAAAGGTAACTCACAGGAAAAGAGGATTCCTAGTTCCAGTGGGAGCAATGGCAGAAGATGGAAAATTTAGGGTCGATAAATGTAATGGCCAAAACTACCAGTTATGCAAGATGCATATGGAAGATTATTAATATCAAAAGGATCTATTCCTAGCATTGGGTGGAATATAAAATAAGTTGATGGCCATGAAGGATGAAGAATGGGATGTTCTTGATAGAAAGGCACTAGGAAAGATATGGTTGAGCCTGAAAGAATCGGTGGATTTCAATATTTCGAAAGAAAAGAAAAAAAAAAAGGAGTTGATCGACTCATTGGATAAACTGTATGAAAAATCCTCGGTGTCCAATAAGGTATTTCTAATAAATATATTCATTAATATGAAGATTATAGAAGGTGGGTCTATTGCAGATCATTTAAATGAATTAAACACATTTACTAATGAGGTAATTTCTATTAAATTGGACTTTGATGATGAGGTCAGGGATCTTCTAATCTTGTGCTCATTGCTAGAAATTTGGAACTGCTTGGTCATGGTTGTAAGTAACTCTATTTCTGGCTCAAAAAATTTAAAATTTGATGATGTTGTTGGTGTTATCCTTAGCGAGGAAATGTGATGAAAAAGAACAGGTGAGACATTAGGTAATATGTTAAACATGGAGAACAATGGAGGAAAAAAGGATGGAGGAAAGGAATCAAGGAACCATGGGGATTCTAAGAAGGGCATATGTAAATCTAGACTAGGAAATATTGAGTGATGAAATTGTGGGAAGAAAGGACATTTGAAGAAAGACTATAGAGCTCCAAATAAACAATCTAAAGCAAATGTAACAAGTGATGTGTTATAAGATAGTTTGATTATTTCTATAGACAATATTTATGAGTCTTGGGTAGTAGATTCAGGGGCTTTATTTCATGCCACACCCCATAGGAGACATTTTCTAGATTATGTTCAAGGTGATTTTGGACATGTTCATTTGGGTGATGACGCACCATGCAAAATTGTTGGAATGGGAAAGGTAAAAAAAATCAAAGGAATGGAAACCAATGGTTGTTGGAAGAGGTAATAAATGTTTTAGATCTAAGGAAAAATATAATTTCAATAAGGAAGTTGGCAAGTGAAGGTTGTATATCCATATTTATAGATAAGGTGTGGAATTCCACCAAAGGATCACTAGTGATAGCAAAAGGAGAGAAGGTAGGTTCATTGTATTTATGTACTCATAATACTAATTCTTCTATCTTTTTAGCTTCCACAAGAGTGCATACAACACTGTGGAATCATAGTCTTGGACACATGAGTGAGAAGGGGATGCAAATGCTTCACAAAAGAAATTTTTTTCTAGATCTTAAACAAATTTATTTGGATATCTGTGAGCATTGTGTTTGTGGAAAACAAAAGAGAGTGAGATTTCTCAGAGTCGGAAAAGAAAATAAAAGTGAAAGGTTATATATTTTGCATACATATGTATGTAGGCCAGCTCAAGTATCATCTCTTGGTGTCTCTCATTATTATGTTACTTTTATTGATGATGCAACTATAAAAAATTGGGATTATTGCATTCGACAAAAATCTGATGTTTTTGATAGTTTTAAGAAATGGAAAAATTTGGTTGAGAATGAGACAGGAAAAAGGTTGAAGTGTCTAAGATCAGACACTGGAGGTTAATATTACAACAAGGAGTTTTATGATTATTGTTCATACCATGGGATTTGTAGAGAGAAGACAGCTCTAGGAACACCACAAGAAAATGGTGTGTCAAAAAGGATGAACAGGACAATCATGGAGCATGCAAGGAGTGTGAGATTGCATGTTGGTTTTACCTTACATTTTAGGGAAGATGATGTAGATACAATTGTTTACTTAATAAAAATAGTACCTTCAATCTCTTTGTATGGTGGAATTCTATGGGAGGCATGGACAAGTAAAAAGGTAAACTATTCTTTTTTGAATACTTTCAGTTGTGAAGCATTTGTCCATATTGATAAAGAAAATAGAACAAAGCTTGAGGAAAAATCCAAGAAGTGTACCTTTATTGGATAAGGCATTAATGATTTTGGTTATCGCTTATGGGATTATGAAAATCACAAAATCATTAGGAGTAGAGATGCCATATTCAATGAGAATGTCATGTACAAAGATCAGTTGGAGGGAAAGAAATAGGAAAAAGAAAAACCAGAATACACAGTGCTTGATGAGATCATTGAAAAATAAATTCCAAAGGTACCAGAAAATAAAAATGTACAACAACAAGAGAAACAGGTACCTCCAACTCCTGCAAGTTTTTTTACAAGAACTACCAAGTTAAGTATACCCACTGAATGATACTCTCCTTCATTATATTATTCATTTTTTACTGATTTTGGTGAACAAGAATGTTATGAAGAGGTAATGCAAGTATACACTAAAAAGAAGTGGGAGAAAGGAATGAAGAAAGAAATGGATTCCCTGGTAAATAACCATACTTGGGATTTGGTTCAGTTGCCTACAGGAAAAAGATCATTGCAAAATAAATGGGTTTACAAGTTGAAGGAACAAGATGGAGGCAAAACGTGGTACAAGGATAGATTTGTTGTAAAGGGGTTTGCACAAAAGAAAGTTATATATTTTGATGAAATATTTTCTCCTTTTGTTAAAATGACTTTAATTAGGACTATTTTAAGTCTGTTAGAAAAACAGGACCACAGAGCAATAAAATAAAAAAAATGCAGAAACAAAACACAGAAGACACACAATACAAGAGAGACACAAATTTACGTGGTTCACCCAGTGTGGGCTACATCCACCAGAGAAATTGCCAGGTCCTTCCTTTATTATTATCCAGCAAATGAAGGGATACA
>ML777255.1:141100-177410 GCA_009831015.1 Picea engelmannii
ATATGACATCTCTACTCCTAATGATTTTGTTATTTTCATAATCCCATAAGCGATAACCAAAATCATTAACACCATATCCAATAAAGGTACATTTCTTGGATTTTTCCTCAAGCTTTGTTCTATTTTCTTTATCAATATGGACACATTCTTCACAACCGAAAGTTTTCAAAAAAGAATAGTTTACCTTTTTTCCTGTCCATTCCTCCTCTAGAATTCTACCATCCAAAGAGCTTGAATGTCCTCTATTTATTAAGTAAACAACAGTATCTATAGCATCTGCCCAGAACTGTAAGGGAAAACCAGCATGCAATCTCATACTCCTTGCACGCTCCATGATTGTCATGTTCATCCTTTCTGACACACCATTTTCTTATGGTGTTCATGGAACTGTCTTCTCTCTACGAATACCATGGTATGAACAGTAATCATCAAACTCCTTGCTGTAGTATTCACCTCCATTATCTGATCTGAGACACTTCAAACTTTTTCCTGTCTCATTCTCTACTAAATCTTTCCATTTTTTAAAAGTATCAAAAACATCAGATTTTTGTCGAATGCAATAAACCCAAGTTTTTCTAGTTGCATCATCAATTAAAGTAACATAATAATGAGAGCCACCAAGAGATGATACCTGAGCTGGTCCCCATACATATGTATGCACAAGCTCTAACCTTTCATTCTTCTTTTCTTTTCTGACTCTAAGAAATCTAACTCTCTTTTGTTTTCCATAAACACAATGCTCACAGAAGTCCAAATCAATTTGTTTAAGATCTGGCAACAAATTTCTTTTGTGAAGGATATGCATACCCTTATCACTCATGTGTCCCAACCTATGATGCCATAGTGTTGTATCTACTCTTGTAGAAGCTAAATATATAGAAGAGTCAGTATTACCAGTACATAGATACAATGTACCTACCTTCTCTCTGTTATCACTCCAAGAAACTCCTTAGGGTTGTAGGCTAAGGCTGCTTGATAACTTAGAAATAATGGTTTTTATGTGTTTGGGACAATGGGGTCTTTAATGATCTATGTAGAAACAACTCATTACATATAAAAGATATAGTGCTTTCAGGAAACAATAATCAGATCAAGTAATTGAAAAGAGAGGATGGAGAACACTATTCTTGATTGCCAATACAAGTGAATTTAGGGCTTAATACAAGACAGAGAGAAATCCTTTAATTTCAATTCTATGAGCTCAATAAAGAGATAACAGTCTTCATGAACTAAAATAAAATGAAACAAAGTACAGAAAATGAAAGATGGACAATTCTGATATTGAAAATGAAAGGAAACTGAACTTTATTTCTACAAAAAGAGTCTATATAGTAGCATAAAATATCTCCCAGTTTGAACCCCTGTCTCTTATCAAAAATAGGCTTTTATAGCCTCTTACAATCAGTTTTACAGATCCTAAAAACATGGATCTGTCTTTAATAAAAGCAATTCAAATCTAACTAAACAACTTGAAAATAAAGACTTAACAACTAAACTAGCATTCAAATTGTCTTCAATCTCAAAAATTCACCATCTGCATCCTTCATCTCCTAGAATCTGTGATGTGATGAAATGTGGCAAGACACATGTCTTGACAGTTGGATTTATTCAATGTTCATAGTCGATATTTGAGGAAGTTTGTTTTACATGTGGTTCCCAAAATTCCCTCAAATGTCTGATGTTGAATCCTTTGCAAGCAATTGTTATCCCCTTGATACTCTCGAACTCCTTTATAACCTGTGAGAAATGACATGTTCCACCCTTGGCTTCCAAAAATTCCTTTTCTGCTTTCACCATCTAACTCGCTTTATATTCCACTGGTTAGCTGGTGAAAGCATTGCCTTTCACCAGCTAACGGGTCATAAAATTTCGCTTTGCGCTAGTGGAAGCTCTGTCTGAGCAAAAAATGAACTTTCACCTCAAAAATGTGATTTCAACAATAATTCAATGTGTTTTTTATTTCTCCCCTTACATGTTTACAGCAACCTGAGCAAGCACCTTCAAATCTGGGTGGGACTTTTGCTTTTGTTTTTGTTTCAATCTTCTTATCTTCCTTTTAAGGCACTTGGCAAGCCACCATAGACTATTGTAATCTTTGGTGATCTTCTACTTTCTTTTCTTCTCTTTAACACTTTCCTGAGCTAGTCTGTCAAATGCAGCGTTGGTTTTTGTGAAGTTATCAGACAACTTCTTCTACCTTTCTTTGATTACCCGTTCCAATACCTCTTGCTGAGTGATTGCCTCTTTCAGATGCTTGATTTTCTGAGTTTTCTTTGACTTAGAGATCTTTGATGTTTCTCCTTCCTCTGTATGAGTGAAGGTCTCATAATTCTGTGCAAACTCAGTTGACTATTCAGGACTCTTGATGACAGGGCTCTCATCTTGTTGCTCTGGTTCCAAGTCTGTGTAGGGCAGGTTTAATATGTGTGTTCTCTTCTCCATAGGTTGTTGTGTAGGTTGTTCTGTAGTGGTTTCAATGTTTAACCTTTTCTTAGACCTGTGGGATTTCACTCCAGAGATTCTATCTTCTGGAGGTCCTGGCAGGGTCCTCCTCTTCCTCGAACTACTTTGAGGAGTCAATGGTTTCTTTGAACCTTTCCCCTATTCATTTACGGGATGAGTCTGAGTTTCAAAGCCCTCCAAAAATAAAAAATGTTGCCAGCTCCTTCCCTGTTGTCTTAATTCCTCCAGAATGATCAATTTAATAAGGCCAAAGTGAGATAGAGTATTCTTCATGCTTATGGGTTGAGCCCTGATTTTCTTGCAGACCTTAGTTAAACTCTTATGTAAGAAAAAAGGTAAATTGAGAAGAGTTTTACGTGTGAAATGGTCTAGGAGCTTGAAATGATACATCATGAGTTTGTCATACCTGCCCTCCGATGTTATGTAGAGTTGGATGCCCTTAAATAGATCCTGCCATTCATCCTCTAAATGTGAACCTAGTATGCTCTTCTTCCATGCATTATGCTTGAACTCCTCCTTCAAATAAACTCTGAAGTTTAAGTTTTGGGTGGCAGTGGTTTTGAACCAACTCTGGCCTAACCTTGGTAGGCTGGTTGCTGCAGCGATGGTAGCTTCATCTACTAATATCTCCAAGAACCCAACACGAGCCTTATTCCCGTCGAAAGTTTTGGCAAAAGCTTCTGCTATTGACTGGTGGAAACCATTCTGCAACCTCTCAACGAATTCAATACAACCTCCATTTGAGAAGTGTTTCTGGACTTCTGGATGTGTCTGTAGAAAAGATAGGCTGTCTAAATATTTTTTCAATAAAGACCCACTACGTCTTCTCACCATCCTGTCACCCAAAATCCCAAACGATTATGCATACACAACATAGGAAACTGATATTCAGGCTGAGGTCTTGCACTGTTGAAAGCACTCAGGAGTCGGCTCTGTTTTTTAACATTAGAAACTTAACAAACATTCGTGAGCGATGTGTGATAGGGAAGCAATGATCTGATTTGGTGTTGTTAGCCCGACAGTACAGCTTCTGTACCTGTGCTAATGGATTTGAACTTGGCATCCCCGACGCCATGATTGTGGAGCATGAGTTTCTGAACCGGATCCGATTTGTAATCCGACTTGGATGTGGAACTCGAGTTTTCATGATTATCCACTTTCACCAGCGCGTCTTTCTTGATTTGCATGACGTGAGTTGCTCGCATCATGATTTGATTTTTGAAACATGGATAAACGCATGTGATTTCCGCTTTCTTCAGCCAACGGCCCGTGGAAAACGCCCCTTAGCTGTTGAAAGTCATCACTTTCACCAGCGCACAATCCTGTGGAAAACGCCCCTTAGCTGTTGAAAGTCATCACTTTCACCAGCGCACGACCAACGACAATGTTTCTTTGGATGTTTGAAAAGTAACACTTTCACCAGTGCACAGGCCTATGAGAGATTCTCCTTAGATGTTGAAAGTCACCACTTTCACCAGCTAACACTCATGTTTTAAAGAGATGTTAGCTGTTGAAAGCATTTTATGAAAATTTTAAAGAGAAGACCTTTATGGGTCATCTTATTTATAAGACAAAAATCAAAACCTAAGTTTTGCATCTAGAAAAACTCAAAACTAATTTGAGAAAACTACCAATAGCCATGCTATCCACCACAAAATGAGACCAAAGGGACGGGTTCATTTTGGGAACTAACATTTGGCTCCAACTGGGATGGGCATCTCCCTGTGAAGTGACCAAGAACCTAGCTAGACTCAGTAGCCTTATTACAACTTAAAACAGAAATTTGAAAAATAGTTTTGCTAGTACCATTGGGCATGGACTTATTGAAATGACACAAATAAAGAAAAAGAACTGAAAAAGAATATGTACAAGTAGAACAGGGCTTCAAAGGAATCCTTATGATAAATAGATCTTCAGGAAGCACCCATTGAAAGGGCCACCTGCTACTGCCTCGCCTGAAAGAGTTTGGAGAACAAAGGTATTGTTCTGCTGCACCACTGTTATGACAAAAGTACCTGTCCAAAAAGCCTCAAATTTTCTGTGTTTCCCCTTCTCCTGCCTTGTTGCATCCCACTTTAAGACTAAATCCCATGTTTTGAAGACATTTGATTTGACTTTCTTGTCGAAAGTTTCTTTGATTCTTTCTTGATGAAATTCTATTTTTTCCAAGAGCTGCTCTCTACCTTGCTGTAGTTCTACCAAATTATGAATTCTCCTGGTCAAATCACTTGGTTCAGAATCAGTTTCTTGTAAGAAATTTGCAACCGGCAATGCAATTTGAATAGGAAATATGGCTTCAGTACCATATACCAAATTGAAAGGAGATGTGCCAATTGATTTCTTACATGTAACCCTGTCAGCCCACAAAGAAAACTTCAATTTGGAATCCCAACCTCTGGCATTTTGTTCAAGTAGCTTCTTTATAATCCTGACTAAACTCTTGTTGGATGACTCGGCTAAGCCATTCCCTTGCGGATAGTAAGTTGTGGAATGTACCAGCTAAATTCCCAACTCTTCACACAATTTCACCAAGTGTTTATCTTTGAATGCAGCAGCGTTATCAGTGACTATTCTCTTAGGGCAGCCAAATCTAGAAAATGTGTTTTCTTGCAGAAAATTTATGATGACAGTATGATTGGCGTTCTGGGTGGGTATAGCCTCAATCCACTTTGTAAAGTAATCGGTGGCAACCGGGATCCATCGGTGCTGACCACTAGAAGGCAGATGAATTTCACCTATGAAGTCCAGGCCCCACTGCTGAAAAGGCCCTATGACCACTATAGGTTTGAGGGGAAGGTACTTTAGTTGTTGTTTACCTTCAAACCTTTGACACTTGTCACATGTTTTCACAAACTCATACACATCTGAAAATAAGGATGGCCAGTAGTAACCAGATCTTAAGATTTTGTGTACAGTGGTTTTCCAATAGTGATTTCCTCCGCATTCACTATTATGAAATTCAATCATGAACTTAGCTGCCTCTTCTTGTTTTACGCACCTTAATAATAAACCTATGGGATTTTTCCAGAACAACAAGTTGTCATTGATGCAGAAATTTATAGCTTTGAGCTTCAAAGCCCTTCTTTGAGTCTTTGTCAAATCTGATGGGACTGATAAAGTTTGCAGAAACTGAATAATATGACTGTACCATTTGCAATCAGCTAAGTGAGTTGAGACCTGCATTTTCTCACCTTCTTTATCCCCTGAAGACTGGTCATTTTCTGCATTAATGCTTACCAGATTTATTTCGAGCAGACTGCAATTTTCCTCTGCCAGAAGTTTGGCAAGGCCCTGACCTTTCACAAGTTTTGCTATTTTGATTTCAACATCGAATTCAATCAACCTTGCTATCCACTTACTCCTTTTTCCATCAATGTCAGGTTTGACAAGAACGTCTTTAACTGAACTGGAGGGAACGAAAGCTATTACTTTTTCCTGAAGAATGTAAACTCTGAAAGCTTTCAATGACTTGACAAGTGCGTATGCTTGTTTCTCCAACAATTCATACTTTACCTCTGCGTCCCTCAAGACCTTACTGAAGAAGGCAACTGGCTGCTCCTGATCATCAACATTTTTCTACAAGAGTAATGCTGCGATTGTATCACTTGAAGCAAATGAAAAAATGTAAAATACCTTGGAGAAATCGGGGCTGATCAAAACAGGGGTTGTTGTGATGGCTTCCTTGATGGCATTGAATGAATGTCTAGCTGCTTCAGTCCATTTTACCTCAAATTCTTTTCTCAACATAGCAGTGATATGCTTTGTGAGTTTAGCAAAATTTACTATAAACCTTCTAACAAAGTTTATAGTCCTAAGGAAAGACTGAATGTCCTTCTTTGATCTAGGAAGAGACAGATTTTTAATTTCTTCTACCCTCTTTGGGTCAATTTTAAATCCATTAGCTGAAACAATATGCCCAAGTAATCTCCCTTCCTTAAGTGAAAATTTTGATTTTTTTGGATTAAGAGAAATGCCATACCTTCGACATTTCAGAAATGTCCTTTCTAAGTGTTGCAAATGAAGTTCATGGCTGCTTGAGAAAACAGTGATATCATCAAGATAAATCAGGACAAATTTTTCTTTCTCTCCAACGAAAGCAATGTCCATTTCCCTTTGGAATGTCGCTCCTGCATTCATCAATCCAAAGGGAATCTTCTTGTACATAAACGTACCCCATGGAGTGGTAAAGAAAGTCTTTTCTTTGTCTTTCGGGTGGACAACAATCTGATTGTATCCAGAAAACCCATCGATAAAGGACATCACCTTTGATCCTGACACCTTCTACAAAATATGCTCCATTTTAGGCAGAGGGTAGTTGTCTTTCCTAGAGCACTTATTCAAATTTCTGAAGTCGACGCAGAGTCTGATCTCCCCATTCTTCTTCCTGATCGGTATGAGATTCACAATCCACTCTGAATACCTGAGGGGGATGATAATACGGGCATCCAAGAGATTTTTAATTTCTCTTTCCATTGTAGGCAGCAACAAAGGGTTGAAGGATATAAGCTTCTGCCTGAATGGTTTGGTGTCTTTATTCAAGGGAATCTTATGTTGAATCACCTCTGTGTCAAAATTCTGCAAGTCATCATACTGCCAAGCGAAGATGTCTGCAAACTCCTTTAGCAATTCTCCATAATCATCCCTTTGTTTTTCAGTCAAATGTGAGGCTAAGTTGACATGTTTAGGATCTTGCTCACTAGCCACATTATACTGTAAAACTTTTGAATCTTTTTCCCCACTTTGCAATTTGACAGCGACATCATTGTTATCGAACAACCTCTCCAATGGGACCAAACCTTTAGGAATTTTGTTGGTAGATAGCTGAACTATTTCATGTGCTGCGATTTTTCTTTTGAAATTTGGCTCCTCAACTTCATGGTCATGTTCATTCTCCTGATCAATCTACAGATCTACAAACTCATCTATCACTGCAAGGAATCTAGTGAGTTCAACATCGTCTTCAAAAACCTTCCAAAATTTTACATTATCATGGAGAGAGGGCCTATATTTAACTTGAATTTTGTAAGTTAATTTATGAGGTAGAGGGGGTATGAATGCACAAGAATACACAGCCAATGAATCATCCAATTCATTCATTTCTCTAGGTACATATGCAATTTTAAAATCTACAAAATCATGAATTTCCTTCAACACTTCATCTCTGTATGCCTTCAACCTGACATGCTTTTCTTGAAAGGAATTATTCACCTGCTGGATAATCAAATCTGCATCTCCAAACACCTGCAATTTTTTAATGCTTCTCTCTTTGGCTGCATTCAACCCCAAAAGTAGTGCCTCATACTCAGCAATGTTATTAGTCACTTTAAAATCGAGTTTAAAGGACAAATGGGAAGTTTTCTTAGAAGGAGAAATGAATACCACTCCTGCTCCAGCTAACTCCTTAGTGAAAGCACCATCAAAGAACATGGTCCAAAAGGTCTTCTTCTGTTGTTTCAGTGGGCTGAATTGTGATCTGATCTATGGGATTTCTGAGCAGCAATGTATCAGGCAGTGAATCATCAATTTCCAAAATACAAGATCCCATACATGTGTCAACCGAATAGATAGGATGATTTTATGGATTTTTCTCGTCACTAATTACATATGCCAACTGGGATTCCCTGTATAGCCTTCTGTTCACCTCTCCGAAAATAGGGATAGTAGCGTAGGAGAGATCCATTTGAAGAGTGCCACCTAGTCTCTTCATCAACAATCTTGATAGTAGGCATCCAAATTTGGGAGGTATGTCGGCCACCACTATATCCATCACCATAGTCTTCATTGATGATTGGGTCAAGGTTACAGCCAAATCCTTGATAATCCCAAGACATTTGACTTTTAGAGAATCAAAAGAGAAAATATCATGATAATACTTGGTGATCTCCAGCCCAAGCTCATCCATGACTGCCTTCGACATCAAATTGTGTGAAGCACCGGAGTCCAACAAACAATTATGCAGTGTTTTCTCATGAATATTTAGAGAAATCTAAAAGGGAGGACAACTTTCATATCTGTCTTCTATCATTTGGCCTAGAGTAATGGTTGGATTATCATCATATATGTTGAGGATATCAGCAGAAAGAGATACAGATTGGGGATCTAGAGTTTTGAGAATATCCCTTTTGAACATTTCATTTTTCATCAGCTCAACTAGAGGAATAGGAATCTTATTTTTTGTATTTCATCCTCAAAATTAAAATAATATGGAACTTTATCAGTAGTTTTATCAGAAACCTTTACCTGATTTGAAGGGGCTTCTTGATTTCTTTGTTGTTCAATAGAAGGTTGGATCTCTAGAGTTTGATTCTTGACAAGGGTAGCAGTCTTCTTAGGAGGAGCTGATGCTTTCACTTTTGAAGAATTTGCTTGCTGATCCTCTGATGTCTAATCTTTTTGCTTAATAGGGGTTGTGCTCTTTTCAAGAGAGGTTGTTGCATCTTGTTGAGCAGTATTAGATTTAGATCGGAGGTTATATCTATTCTTATCTTCTGTTGTGAAAATGCCATCCCCTATAAGATCATCTTCTGTCTTTTCAGTCATCAATCTTGATCTTCACCATTGTCTTCGTCCATCACAACATTTTGAAGAGGGACCTTTATCCTATGATCTTCAGTAGAATTCTTTTCTCTTTGCAAGATCTAAGTTGGTTGATTATTTCTTCTGAAGTTATTTGGATTTTGATTCGAATTTCTGCCTGCAGAATCATAAGTGCCTCTTCCCTTCAGAGGCTGTTTATTTTTTATCTTGAGCTTAGATATCTCAGAGGTTAGAGACTATAGCATCTTGGCCATTTTATCAAGTTTTGGATCAGCATTCGATGAAGATGAAGCCTTATTCTTTGGTCTTTTCCTATCAGAATCTCCTTTCCACTTTTGGGAGGCTAGAATATTTGATTCCACCTCAAGGGCAGCATCTTGCATGAGAGATAATGTTGGTGACCTCCTTTCTCTCAATAGTAAACAGAAATCTGAATCAAAAGCATCAGAATATGTGATCTTGGCAGAAGCATCTGATGGTTTTATCTCAGCAGGTATTTTTCCATACATCTGGTTAAACCTCTTAGTGAAATTAGAGACTGACTCACTACTTTGTTTCCTCAAGTTTCCAAATTCTGTGATGTAATATACAAAATCTCTTCTGTCACCCCAATGTTTCAAAAATGTCTCATCCAATTGCTCAATTTTGGCAATGGAACCAGCAGGGAGTTCTTTGAACCATTTTCTAGCATGACCATCTAGGCTTTGGACAAAGAATCATGTCCAAACATCTTCTTGCTCAATATTAAGGTTTTCAACATAACTATAAAAATCCTCAATATGTTCTTCAATGGACACATCGCCTTCGCCTGTGAATTTGGGCATATATTTCTGATAGTCTCCCATTGGCATGGCTGCTACTGGGTTTTGCAATATGAGTGGTGCATACCTAGCAGCTAGGATTTGTTGCATCTTAGTCAAAGGAGGTGGTGCATCCATGACTATCAAAGGTGGGGAAAATGATAGTTTGTTCTTCAAGACTTCAACACTGGAGGAATGTGAAAGAGGTGAATCTTCTAATGGGAAAGAGGTCTGATAAGAGGCTCTGTAAAAATTTGCAAGCTGTCCAGCTAAATTTTCTTCACCCTTAGCAGAAAGCTCCTGGAGGAGATGTTCAACAGCAAGGAGGCTTGTATAAATGTTCAAGTGGTCTTCTTGTTGCTGAGAGTGAAAAGACTCAAGGGAAGAAGAATTGTGGCTTCTTTCTAAAGTCTTAGATGTTTTTTTAATCAAATTATAGTCTATCAATTTATCATCACTAGGATTTTTCTGTTGATCAAAAAAAGTTTGTTCTTCTACAGTATTTACAGTTGTTTTTTCATCAGTGTTCTCTGAAAAGAACTCAAATTTTTCTGTAGTAGATTTTCCAGAACTGAAAAGAGGATTACCTTTTGTATCTGATCTTGAAGTTTGACCTTGAATCGCCTTTCCCTTTCTGAGAATTAATTCTGGATTGGACACTGGTGTGATCGGTGATTCTTGAGGATTCGACCTAGTACTGATCCTGTTAGGAGCCAGGATGAACTTGTGGAGTCACCAGATAGATGATTACAACCAACTAAAAATGTCTAATATTTCTCTATCATCAAAGATCAGCTCTGTGTCGAATCCCAGGAAAGCAGAGCTTGAATTTCGTCTCCCCAGCAACGGCGCCAATTTGTTATCACTCCAAGAAACTCCTTAGGTTTGTAGGCTAAGGATGCTTGGTAACTTAGCAATAATGGTTTTTATGTGTTTGGGACAATGGGGTCTTTAATGATCTATATAGAAACAACTCATTACATATAAAAGATACAGTGCTTTCAGGAAACAATAATCAGATCAAGTAATTGAAAAGAGAGGATGGAGAACACTATTCTTGATTGCTAATACAAGTGAATGTAGGGATTAATACAAGACAGAGAGAAATCCTTTAATTTCAAGTATATGAGCTCAATAAAGAGATAACAGTCTTCATGAACTAAAATAAACTGAAACAAAGTACAGAAAATGAAAGATGGACAATTCTGATATTGAAAACGAAAGGAAACTGAACTTTATTTCTGCAAAAAGAGTCTATACGGTAGCATAAAATATCTCCCAGTTTGAACCCCTGCCTCTTATCAAAAATAGGCTTTTATAGCCTCTTACAATCGGTTTTACAGATCCTAAAAACATGGATCTGTCTTTAATAAAAGCAATTCAAATCTAACTAAACAACTTGAACATAAAGACTTAACAACTAAACTAGCATTTGAATTGTCTTCAATCTCAAAAAATTTCCATCTACATCCTTCAGCTCCTGGAATCTGTGATGTGATGAAATGTGGCAAGACACGTGTTTTGCCAGTTGTATTTCTTCAACGTTCATAGCCGATATTTGAGGAAGTTTGTTTTACCTGTGGTTCCCAAAATTCCCTCAAATCTCTGATGTAGAATCCTTTGCAAGCAATTTTTATCCCCTTGATACTCTGGAACTCCTTTATAACCTCTGAGAAATGACCTGTTCCACCCTTGGCTTCCAAAAATGCCTTTTCTTCTTTCACTAGCTAACTCGCTTTATATTTCACTGGTAATCTAGTGAAAGTGCTACCTTTCACCAGCTAACGAGTCATAAAATTTCGCTTTGCGCTGGTGAAAGCTCTGTCTGAGCCAAAAATGAACTTTCACCTCAAAAATGTGATTTCAACAATAATTCAATGTGTTTCTGATTCCTCCCCTTGCATGTTTACAGCAACCTGAGCAAGCACCTTCAAATCTGGGTGGGACTTTTGCTTTTGTTTTTGTTTCAATCTTCCTATCTTCCTTTTAAGGTGCTTGGCAAGCCACCATAGACTATTGTAATCTTTGGTGATATTCTACTTTCTTTTCTTCTCTTTAACACTTTCCCGAGCCAGTCTCTCAAATGCAGTATTATTTTTTTCGAAGTTATCAGACAACTTCTTGTACCTTTCTTTGATTACTCATTCCAATACCTCTTGCTGAGTGATTACCTCTTTCAGATGCTTGATTTTCTGAGTTTTCTTTGACTTAGATATCTTTGATGTTTCTCCTTCCTCTGTATGAGTGAAGGTCTCATAATTCTATGCAAACTCAGTTGACTATTCAGGACTCTTGATGACAGGGCTCTCATCTTGTTGCTCTGGTTCTGAGTCTGTGTAGGCCAGGTTTAATATGTTTGTTCTCTTCTCCGTAGGGTGCTGTGTAGGATTTTCTGTAGTGGTTTCAAAGTTTAACCTTTTCTTAGACTTGTTGGATTTCACTCCAGAGATCCTATCTTATGGAGGTCTTGGCAGGGTCCTCCTCTTCCTTGAACTGCTTTGAGGAGTCAACTATTTCTTTGAACCTTTCCCCTGTTCATTTACGGGCTGAGTCTGAGTTTCAAATCCCTCCCAAAATAAAAAAATTCTACCAGCTCCTTCCTTGCTATCTTAATTCCTCTAGAATGATCAATTTAATAAGGCCAAAGTGACATAGAGTATTCTTCATGCTTATGGGTTGAGCCCTGATTTTCTTGCAGACCTTAGTTAAACTCTTATGTAAGAAAAAAGGAAAATTGAGAAGAGTTTTACCTGTGAAATGGTCTAGGAGCTTTAAATGATACATCATGAGTTTGTCATACCTGCCCTTCGATGTTTTGTAGATTTGGATGCCCTTAAACAGATCCTTCCATTCATCCTCTAAATGTGAAACATGTATTCTCTTCTTCCATGCATTATGCTTGAACTCCTCCTTCAAATAAACTCTGAAGTTTAAGTTTTTGTTGGCAGTAGTTTTGAACCAACTCTGGCTTGACCTTGGTAGGTTGGTCGCTGCAGCGATGGCAACTTCATCTACTAAGATCTACAAGGACCCAACACGAGTCTTATTCCCGTCGAAAGTTTTGGCAAAAGCTTATGTTGTTGACTGGTGGCAACCATTATGCAACCTCTCAACAAATTCAATACAACCTGTGTTTGAGAAGTGTTTATGGACTTCTAGATGTGTCTGTAGGAAAGATAGGGTGTCTAAGTCTTTTCTCAATAAAGAACCACTGTGTCTTCTCGCCATTCTGTCACCCAAAATCCCGCTTTCTTCAGCCAACGGCCCGTGGAAAATGCCCCTTAGCTGTTGAAAGTCATCACTTTCACCAGGGCACAATCCTGTGGAAAATGCCCCTTATTTGTTGAAAGTCACCACTTTCACCAGCGCATGACCCGCGATAATGTTTCTTTGTATGTTTGAAAAGTAACACTTTCACCAACGCATGGGCCTATGAGAGATGCTCCTTAGCTGTTGAAAGTCACCACTTTCACCAGCTAACACTCATGTTTTAAACACACGTTAGCTGTTGAAATCATTTTATGAAAATTTTAAAGAGAAGACCTTTATGGGTCATCTTATTTCTAAGAAAAAAATCAAAACCTAAGTTTTTCAGCTAGAAAAACTCAAAACTAATTTGAGAAAACTACCAATAGCCATGCTATGCACCACAAAATGCGACCAAAGGGACGGGTTCATTTTGGGACCTAACACTCTCCTTTTTCTATCACCAATGATCCTTTGATGACCTTCCACATATTATCTGTAAATATGCATATACAACCTTCACTTGCCAACTGCCCTGTTGAAATCAGATTTTTACTTAAATCTAGAACATGTTTTACCTCTTTCAACAATCATTGGTTTCCATTTCGTTGCTTTATTTTTACCTTTCCCATTCCAACAATTTTGCATGGTTTATTATCACCCAAATGAACTTGTCCAAAATCACCTTGAACATAATCTAGAAAATGTTTCCTATGGGGTGTGGCATGAAATGAAGCTCTTGAATCTACTACCCAAGACTCAGAAATATTATCTACAGAAATAATCAAATCATCTTGTAACACATATCACCTGTTACATTTGCTTCCTGATTTATCTCCTACTTTCCATCTCTTTGTTTCTTTGGAGCTCTGCAGTCTTTCTTCAGATGTCCCTTTTTCCCACAATTCTAGCACTCTATATTTCCAAGTCTGGATTTGGATCTTCCCTTCCTAGAATTTCTGCAGTTTCCTCAGCCCTTTCCTCTATCCTATTGTCTTCCCCTGTTCTCCATGTTCAACGCATTTCCTGATGTCTCACCTGTGATTTTCCATCGCATTTCCTCACTAAGGATAACACCAACAACATCATCAAATTTTAAAGTATTTGAACCAGAGACAGAGTTACTTACAGCCATGACCAAGCCATTCCAGGTTTCTAGCAATGAGCACATGATTAGAAGAGCCCTAACCTCATCATCAAAGTCCACTTTTACAGAATTTAGTTGATTAGTAACCGTATTAAATTCATTTAAATGATCTACAACATACCCACCTTCTGACATCTTCATATTAAATAATCTCTTCATTAGAAATACCTTATTCGATGCCGAGGGTTTTTCATACAATTTGTCCAATGCATCCATCAAACCCTGCGTTGTCTTTTCTTTCGAAATATTGAAAGCCACCGATGCTGCCAGGCTCATCCGTATCGTTCCTAGAGCCTTTCTGTCAAGAATCTCCCATTCTTCCTCCTTCATGGTCGTTGGCTTCTTTCCTACTCCTCTTAATGGTAGGAATAGATCCTTCTGATATAAATAGTCTTCCATCTGCATCTTCCATAACTGGTAGTTTTGGTTGTTAAATTTCTCGACCCTAAACTTTCCATCTTCCAACATTGCTCCCACTCGAACTAGGAACCCTCTTTTCCTGTGAGTTACCTTATGCTGTGATACCAGTTGTTAGAAAAATAGGACTGTGGAGAAATAAAATAAAACAAATGCAGAAACAAAACAAAGAAGACACACAATACAAGAGAGACACAGATTTACATGGTTCACCCAGTGTGGGCTATGTCCACCAGAGAAATTGTCATGTCCTTCCTTTATTATTATCCAGCAAATGAAGGGATACAACCTACAACAAAACTCATTGTAACTTCCTCTTCTTTCTCTCACAGTCTCCTCTCCCAGAATACAATATTCACCATAAACCATAGCCGCAATACATTTCCCTCATAAAAGAGGGTTTCCTTCTAGGGAAAAAAACCCTAACATAATCTCTACCGTTAGATTTGCGACCTTATAAAGAATGGTCCAGATTTACAATGAAATTACAATATACTTTTATAAGGCAATTTTTTCTTCGGGGGCTTTGCCCCTAGACCCCCTAGTCGGGGGGATAGGCCCCCCGGACCCTCTGCACTCCCCTGAGTGGAAGAGTTTACATACTTCTGGGGTGTAAATACTTCATGGGGTATAAACACAACTGAAAGTAAAAGACCTATAAATCAGGAAGATAATCAAGCTCCACAACCAACAAAGTCTTGTGGCAGAAGAAGATTTACATCTTGAATAGTTAGATGTAAGAAAAAAATTTCTCCATGGGGATTTGGAGGAAGAGATTATATGTAGTAGCCACATGGGTATGAGGTCAAAGGGAAGGAAAACCTGGCATGTAGGTTGAAGAATAACTTGTATGGAATAAAGTGCTCCAATTCAGTGGTATTTGAAGTTTGACAGATTTATGATAAAACAAGGTTATAGTAGATGTCATTCTAATCATTGTCTTTATTTTTAAAAACTAGAAAATGGAAGCTATATTATCTTGCTATTGTATGTAGATGACAAGTTTGTTCCAGGGTCTAATATGAAGGATATAAATGTGCTCAAGAAGAAATTAGCTAATTTATTTGTGATTAAATATTTGGGTGCTGCAAAGAAAATCCTTGGTATGAGAATAACAAGAGATAGGAAAAATCACAATTTGACACTGTCTTAGGGTGAGTACATAGAGAAGGTATTAGAGAGGTTTAGAATGCAGAATGAAAAACAAGTTAGTACACCTTTGGTCAGCCATTTCAAATTAACCAAAGAAATGTGTCTTGGAACACATCAGGAGATAGAATACATAGCCAGGGTCCCTTATTCATCAGTAGTTGGTAGCTTGATGTATGCAATGGTTTGCACAAGACCAAATATTACACATGTAGTGGGAGTTATGAGTAGGTATATGAAAAATTCAGTTAAAGAATAATGGGAGGCAATAAAGTGGATTCTCAGATATTTCAAAGGTATTGCTACTCATGCATTATGTTTTGGAGGTTTAGACACTGTTCTACAAGGATATGTTGATTCAGATATGGCAGCTGATAAAGCTAGCAGGAGGAGCATGACATGGTATGTTTTTAATGTAGGTGGTGTTATCACACTAAATTGCCTTGGGTTTCTAGTTTGTTTTTATCCTTTTTTAAGAATTAGATTTTAATTTTTTAAGTTTCATCCCTTTAAAGTTTATGTTTGTTAGGACCCCTTAGATAAATAAAGTTATGAGACATAACTCATGTTTGATCCACAAATTGATTTTTGGACTTAGAACCATTTTAGTTCATGATTTAAATTTTGGTCCCCTTCATGATTTGTCACTAGGATCGATCCCTCCTATGACTATAATGATTTGACACACCTTTCTCCTCATTCATGACCCTGTGAGAATGCCTTGTTGTCCTTTCTTACCCATCCAATCATTTTTTAACTTGGAGAGCTACCCACTCATCAGGCGATTCCATAGCACCTTTCTCGTTCATCATCTTTCCATCACGAGTTATTATTACCACGACTGATGTCATGTTCCTTGTTTTCAATGCCATGAGTTGGTTAAATATACCTTCAAGATCTTGTATTTATGAGCCTTGATAACAGTTTGTGATTTGAAAATTCAAGAATGCTTCCCTGCTCAAACTCACAATTCTAACCAGGTGACAGTAGTGCGACCAAATATGATGCTGAGGTAGATTCAAGGGATGAAATGTTTGTGACTTCATCCTGATATTTCACTGAAGATTAAAACAAGTTTTTACTCCATAGGTATCTCGTGTTGCCTCCTCTGCACATTAATTTTCACAGAGAATTAACGTTCAGAGTGTGGTTTATCGGGCTTACATAGTTGTAAGGGACTCATGTTCACATCATATCCTTGTCTCCTCCCTTTTCAAACATGTGAGCTTCATTTGCTGGTATCAAAGTCCGATTACATCTTCTCACCATAGCTATTGAGGTTGCAAGCATCTAAACAGTCTATCCTCTGCATACGCATCACGCTACCCAGAGGCCCTACTTAACCCCTCTGTATCTCTCCTACTTCCTTTCATCTTTGAGTTACGCATTTTTACCCATATAAAAAGGGACAATTACATATTACCCCCTCAGTGTCTAAACTTTCATACTTGTACAAATATAAGGGTGGGATTCCCAGAGTCAAATCTTGGCTTACTAGCACCAGTCTATTTTAAAAGGCCATCCTTGTACATTTGAAGCCCTATTTTAAGTCCTCCTGGTTATTACTACCCCATAAGACTTAATAAGCTCTCATTATAAGCCGTGTAGACTCCTCAAATGAAGAAGACACACAAAGGGGGCAAAGTGGTTAGAACAGAACCTATGGATATGCATCTGTGGATTTAGAATTTGAGGTGACTGAGGTGAAGGTGGAAGAGGAAAGGTGGAAGAGGAGACCAAGAAAAATCCTATTGAAACTATGCATGTCACTACTCCACCTGACAGTTAGACATTCAAAATATTAATCAGGCAACTTAGGGATGCAAGAAAAGAGGTGGCTCGGTTGAAAAAAAAATCCATATCAGATAGGATGAAAATGAAAGAGCTCATGGATGGATATAGTCATACCCTTGACCTGGCAAGGTTTGTAGCAAGAAAGGCCCAACCCCTTCATAGGCACCTCCAAAACATTTATAGGAAGAATAGAGGTTTTCAATCTCGAAACAGGAAACTCGAGGCAAAGTTGCAACATTTTCAAGATGAAGTAGCTCAAAGAAACTTGCAGGTATTGGTTGAAGCTGCTTTGAGAAAGAGACACCAACAATCAAGGAGAGCATAGCTACACTAAAAAATCCTATCATTGTTAAGAAGAAGAAGTTTTCTATGCCAAATGAAGATCCTCCTTCTAGAAGAAAGAGTGTGAGGTTAAGTGTTAGAGTAACGAAATAGATGATGAAAGGTGAGCCCCATTTTTTAGGATGGTTCCTTTTTGTGAGGGTTACCTAATATTCAAATATTTCCTCTGCCACCTATACAGGATTTTAAGAATTTGATTCTCATAGTTTTGGGTTTTTTATGAAGTGCTAACTCCCTTAGCAGTAAAATGCAGACATTCTGTAGTGCCTTGGCATTACAGAATAGTCCACTTTGGTATTACACTGGTATGCTACCTGCAATGCTGCCAAGTCACCTAAAGATAATGGGTTTGATACTATGAAAAGTCATTACTTACTCTTCATATGATCAAATTGGAGGTATTTCATTTTTTACAGCGCTACCTAAACAATTGCACAGAGACACACAGTGGCACTACAAAATTTCACTACCTAATATTTGGCAGAGAATGAATTTTCACACAGACGCAGCATAGTGGCACTACCTAAATTCGCTACCTAATATTTTGCAGAGATTAGAGTTTGTGCAGGGGGTAGGAAGGTTTAGCACTACCTTTTCTAGTTGTCCAGTTTTGAAGTGCACTACCTAGATTTGCTACCCAAAGAAGCTACCAATAGACACCAGGGATCCAGGAGGGCCAAGCTAACAAATTTTTGGATAGATGATGATGGAGAAGATTGTAGAAATAACAGTTGGCATCATGAGGACAACCACATGCTTTTGAGAAACACATGGAAAACACAGAGTTGTGCATCAAAAGGGAATCAAGGAAGTTGAAGATTGGTTGGATTAGTCACCAACATTTTCCTATTTTATAGCATAGGTTGTTAACCAAGTTGTTAGATGAAATAAATTCTTAGAGATTTTCAAGGGAAGGAGGCCAGCACGTACATCCAGTTGTTGCCTCCCTTTTGTTATAAATAGATATATCAAATGCTTTAGTAGGGTCGGATGGTTGAGCAAGGCTCCCTTAGAATGTAATATTTTGATGAAGTGACTGTGATTTGGCTATGTACTAGACTTAAGACATTTTGGATAATAGAAATTAGCTTCTCTTTCATCTTATTTGCTTCTGATTCTAAATTTTCATTCTTTGAATGATTCACATGAATGATTATGGGTGGATGTTTGATCATTATATTATCATAATGTTTATTTAGCTTCCTTAGTTTCTGATTTCAAGAAGATCTTGTGTTAAGAAAATTTCTTCCTTAGGATTTTTGTGGACCTGATGTTTACAAAAGCCCCTACATTACTCTCATTCAAGTCTTCCATTTATTCATATTTACTCCAAATTACTAATTGAATTTAGCCAAGACCTTGATTTTTGGTGCACACTAGCCCTGTTTTTTGAGTTGGAACATTATCATTTTGAGTCTTTTCAATGTGACCCTTTAAAACACTCTTAAATTCACTTATAACCTGATGGGTACTAGGCTTGCCTTCCATGCAATATGAAGGTGATTCCTAGTGCTAGCATTCTTGGTGTCGTTGTTGGGGATGATTTGAAGACTTTTCCTTGGGATTAAATGACACATCATACTAGTCCTAAAGGTGCATTAGAACTCAGTATCTTGAATATTGCAGCTTGCACCTAAAAACTCCATCGTTTCATCTCTGGAACCTAAAGACAGAAATACGAGATCAAATTCACAACTACCTTTGGTTCCATCTGAGTTTGACCGAGAGAAAATAATCAAGAAGGGAAAAGCTTCTCTAAAAGGTTTTCCTACTGCTTCTACAAGTGCTTCTAGTCAGTTGCCTGAATCCACTCTTGATACTCCAGTTGTTTTTTCAAGTAAGATTTCTCTATCTTCTGCTAAAGTATCTAAGAAAATTGATTTTGAAGAGTTTCCTGTTGAACACTCTTCCTTTGAAACTGAATTGAAAGAAGAAAACATTGACATTTTCTCTTCCCCTGACATTGTAAAGTGTTTCAGTCTTGATAGTTTTGAAGATTTCCCTACTTTAGGTTTTGCTACACCTCATTTTGTTAAAAAAAAATTTGCCAAATAAGTGGAAACTTTGTCCCCTTCACAGAACATACCATCTTCTTCCAAGACTCAACCCTCTACTATGAAAAATGAAACTACCCCTTCATACTTTCATTCTTTTCCTAATCTGCACACAGCCAAGTCTCCTTCTCCTTCTTGTTCACCAAGAGGTCAAAATCAATTGGAAGTTGTTAACCCCCCTGCAAATAGGATGGATTCCATAGTGGTTGCAAGATACGCTCCTCTAGTCATACCTCAGCCAGTGAATGCTCTTCCTCCTAGAGATTATTTGAAATACATGCCCAAGTTCACGGGAGAAGAAGATATAAGGGATGAGGAACATCTTGATTCTTTCTAGAGCTATGCAGATAACCAAAATATTGAAAATGAGGATTTGTGGATGAGGGTTTTCGTCCAAATCCTTTTTGGTGAGGCTAGGAAGTGGTTTAGGGGTCTGGCCCCTGGATCCATTACTGGTATTGAAGCATTGGATGAAGCCTTATTGAGGCATTGGGGGGGGGGGAAAGGAATTTTTGTACTACATCACCGAATTGGGATCCCTAAAAAGGAAAGAAGGAGAGTCTGTCTCTGACTTTTCTAAAATAGTTAACAAAATGTACAACAAGATCCCTAATGAGATAAAACCCACCAAAACCTTTGCAAAAATCACTTATGCCAGTGCATTTGACCCCGAGTTCTACCTCCTATTGAGGGAAAGAAGATCACATTCCTTAGTTCATATGCAAGATGTTGCCTTGGAGGTAGAATCCAATATAGTGGCATCAGATAAGATCAGGGAGAAATCTGATAGGGATAGGAGAAAAAACAGAGTTGAAGCTTCAACTTATGATTCCTTTGTTGTCCATTCTCAAGTAGATGAGCTAACCAAATTAGTAAAATCTCTTTCTACTAAGATTGAGAAGCCAAAATCAGAAGGGAAATGGACATATAGAAATGCTCAAAACTCTGACAATAGAGGTAACTTCAGGAGACCAAATAGTGCTCCCCAAATCCTTCCCATAGATCCCTGAAATAGAGAAAGAGATGATCAGAGGGTACAATATCCTTTCCAAAACAATTTGGTTGCTGATGAAGAAGAGGAGGAGGTAGAAGTTGATCCTAAGATTCACTTCTTAGGTGACACATCCCCATCCCAACACTTGACTCAATCCTATTATGAGAAATCCTTGATGGATATCCAAATTAATGAATTAAGTAAGGGAGAGAAAGGAAAAGAAAATACTAATAGATATAATCTAAGATCTAAAAAGAATGAAGAAAAAAATGATGCCCCTAATCAGCCTACCCAAAAAGAAGATTCTGCCAAGGCTGTGCCAGTGAGTAGCAAGGAAAAAGACTCTCAAAGTCCACAAGTTCTGATTATAAATACTTCTCCTGAAACCAAAGAGATCCTGAAACCTTATTCTTCCTTCAGTTTTGAGAATGAGATCCAGAAAATAAAGATCCCTGTACCTTTTTTGGAATTGATAAAAAATGAAGAATTTAAAAAATATCTATCCAAAATCTTACAACCCGAAGCCTCTCCAAATTCCACTGATTCAGTAAATCTGCAAGGTGAAAAGCCACTAGTGATTTTGGATCCATTGATAGAAGACAAAGATGATTCATCCCCCCCTTTCTATACATCACTGAATATTCATGATAAGGTGTTGCATAATTGTTTTATGGATTTAGGGGCATCCCACAATCTCATGCAAAAATGTGTTATGGATGAACTTGGGTTAGAAATCGCAAAGACTTATCATGACTTATATTCTTTTGACTCTGAAAAAGTGAAGTGTCTTGGAGTCATTAAGGATATGGTGGTGACTTTATTTCAGCTACCCATGAAAAGTATACTTATGGATATCATAGTCGCTAATGTTCCCCCCAATTTTGGCATGCTCTTCTCAAGGTCTTGGATAAAAAGACTTGGGGGGACCTTGCAGATGGATCTCTCTTATGCTACTCTTCCCATTTTGGGGGCAGAGCATAGAATACTTTACAGGGAAGCTCAATTGGCTTACATAATTAGTGATGAAGCAAACCCCACAAATCACCTTGTTTTTGCTTTTGATATAGATCTGGGATCTAGCATTTTGTATCTCATTGACACTCCTGAAGCCCCTTTAGAAATAAAAAACAATCCATTTCCTTATGTTAGGAGCCTTCTCTAAACACTTCTGTCTCGAAAATGTTCTTTGATGGAGCCTCTTCCAAGGAAGTTGTTGGTGCTGGGGTGGTCTTTGTCTCACCAACCCAAGAAACTATATCTTTGTCATATAAACTAGAATTTTAGACTACTAATAATGTGGCATATTATGAAGATCTTGTCTTGGGGTTGAGGGCTGCTAAGGACATGGAGATAGAAGAGCTATCAATATTTGGGGATGATGAATTGATAGTCCATCAAATTAAGAATCTTTATCAAACAAAGCACCCTAGGCTTAGATCTTACAGAAATGAAGTGTGGGATTTGGTGGACATATTTTTCTCTTCTTTTAACATATAATTTATTCCTAGAGAAGAGAATACCGTGGCTGATTCTTTGGCTGTATCAACAAGCAACTTTAGAATTCATATACCACCTAAAATCAAGTATGATGTAGAAGTGAAGTACATGCCTTCTATACTGGATAATGTAAAATATTGGAAGGTGTTCGAAGATGATTTAGAACTTAAAAATTTCCTTGAGACTATTGATGAGTTTCCTGCATTACACATTGATCAGGATCATGATTCAGAAATTACTCCTCATGCTGATGTTTTCCTCAATAAAAATTTTGATCATCATATTCTGCATCTAACTAGCAATCATATTCCAAAATGACTAGTTCCTTTGGAAATATTATTTGACAGGAATGATGTGGCAGTGAAAGGGAAGGTATCCATTGATGATGCTAATATAACAAAGTGCAATTTGGGCACTGAAAAGAATCCGAAATATGTCAAATTGTCAAGCAGCCTATCAGAAAAGAAGAGGGTGAAATATACTAAGTTGTTGAAGGATTTTTCTGATGTATTCGCTTGGACTTATGAAGATCTCATAACTTATGACACAAGCATTGTAGAGCAAAGGATTCCATTAAAAGAAGACACCAAACCCTTCAGGAAAAAGTTGAGGCAAATCAATCCTATGTTGCTTCCTGTCATGGAGAAAGAGGTAAAAAAACTTTTAGATGCAAAAATTATCATTCCTTGGAGGTATTCTGAATGGGTGGCCAATTTGGTCCCAGTAAGGAAAAAGAATGGAGAAATCAGACTTTGTGTCGATTTCTGAAGTCTGAACAGAAGCTCAAAAAAGGATAATTACCCTTTTCCCAAGATGGAGCACATACTAAAGAAGGTGATAGGAGCATCCAGGATGTCCATGGTTGATGGTTTTTCTAGGTACAATCAGGTCTCTATTTTGCTAGAAGATAGAGAGAAGACGGTCTTTACCACTCCTTGGGGTACATTTATGTACACCAAGATGCCCTTTGGTTTGATGAATGCAGGGGGAAATTTTCAGTGAGCTATGGACATAGCCTTTATTGGAGAGAAGGATAAGTTTGTTGTTATCTATTTAGATGACATAACAGTCTACTCTTAGTCTAATAAAGAACATTGTGATCACTTAAGAAAGGTCTTCTTGAAATGCAGAAAATTTGGCCTCTCTTTGAATCCGAAAAATCCATTGTTTTCCATGAAGGAAGGAAAATTATTGGGCATATCATGTCAGATGAAGGGGTAAGGATTGATTCCAACCGGGTTTAAGCTATACAAACATTGTCCCTTCCTAGATCCAAAAAAGAGGTTCAATCTTTTCTAGGAAAAATTAATTTTTTGAGAAGATTTGTGTCAAATTTTGTTGAGTTGGTTAAGTATATCACAACCATGCTGAGGAAGGGTAGTGAAATCAAATGGACTGTTGAGTCCCATGATTCTTTTGATCATATAAAGATAGCCTTGACTGAAGCCCCGGTTCTTGTCAGCCTAGACTAATCCAAGAAATTTCTTATTTTTTCTTTTGCCTCTTCTGATACAGTAGCAACAGTCCTATTGTAGAAGAACGTTGAAGGCTTAGAGCAGCCCATTTCCATTTTCAGTAGGGCATTGAGAGATGTTGAATTGAAATATGACATCATGGATAAGAAATCATATGCATTGGTTAAATCTCTTAATTCCTTCATAGTTTATGTCCTACATTCAAGAGTTATTGCTTATGTCCCATCAACTGTTGTAAAATAAATTCTTATTCAGCCTGATATAGACGGGAAAAGGAGCAAGTGGATTGCTAAATTACTTGAATTTGATTTGGAAATTAAGCCTACCAAATTGGTTAAAGGATAGGGTTTAGACAAGCTCTTGGCTGAATCAAATTGCTCAGCATTGGGGGTGAATTTTATCCACTCATGTTCAGAAAATCAGCAGACTGAAATAACTGATAAAGGTTCTCAAATCATCTCTACATTGGCAAATTGTAGCTGGTACAAGGACATTATATTTTTTCTGCAAAATTTATAGCCTCCAAGTGGTATGGAAAAGAACAAGCTGAGAGCCTTAAAACTCAAATCAATAAAGTATTTCTTTGTTGATCAAATTTTGTATTGGAAGGATCCATTAGAAGTGATTTTGAGATGCCTAGACCCCCAAGAAGCCCAAACTATTATGTTTGATTTTCATGAAAGTTTATGTGGGGGGCATCATTATTGGAGAACCACAACATACAATATCCTCAGGGTTGGGCACTTATGACCTATTTTGTTCACTGATGTTTGTGCCAAGATCAGAGCATGTGCTAAATGTCAGAAGTTCTCTGGAAAGAAACAACTTAAGTCTTTGCCATTAAATCTCATGGCATCTTCAGGACCTTTCCAGTAGTGGGGCCTAAATTTTATTGGGGAAATTCATCCCGCTTACAGTGGTCAATATAGAGGGATCTTGACTCCTACAGATTACTTTACTAAATGGATTGAATTTATTCCTTTGAGGCATGCTTCCCACAAAGTGATCATTGGTTTCCTTGAAGACACTATGGAAAGGTTTGAGTGTTCTGATAGAATCGTCATTGATAATGTTGTATCTTTCAAGGCTAAACCATTTTTTTAGTTCTATGAATAGTTTGGGATCACCTTGATTCATTCTACTCCTTACTACCCTCATGGAAACGGGCTTACAGAATACTCAAACAAAATCATTATAAAGATCATTAAAAATATGTTAAAGGATAACAAAAAGGCATGGGACTCAAAACTCAAATTTTCTCTATGGGCTGACAGAGTGACGGTAAAAAGGTCCCTGGGACTTTCCCCTTTCCATCTAGTGTATGGATTTGAGGAAATTTTTCCTTCTCATCTTGCCTCACCTGTGGAAAAATTCTTCCAAGATTACCAAGGGGATCCTGATCACATGATTATAAGGATTCAACAACTGGTTGAAGTTCAGTAGACTCGGGAGAAGCTTGTAGACAAATCATATGATCATCAACTGAAGATCAAGCAGGCATTCGACAAGAAAGTGAACAAAGAGGATTTTCAACTGGGCAATTTGGTGCTCAAGTGGGATATACCAAAGCAAGATAAAGGCAAGGATGGTAAATTTGAAGCTTTATGGATCGGTCCTTTCAAAATATCTGAGGTATTCTCTAATAACACTTTCAAGTTGTAGAATATGGAGAATGAAGAGGTTTTTGGTGGCCCTATCAATGGGCATTTCTTGAAAAAGTACTTTGTTTGAGCCTTGAGTGGCTCTTTATTTCATTGTAAATATCATTTTATTTTTATTTTTGTTTCAATAACTAACCCCATAGCACTAGGATAAGGCACTAAATCTACTCATTCTTGGAAGCCTGCAGGGGGCATGCCATCCCCTGTGGAACCAATCTTATTACACTAAATTGGCTTGGAATTTTAGTTTGATTTTATCCTTTTTTAAGCCTTAGATTTTAATTTTTTAAGTTTCATCCCTTTAAATTTTATGTTTGTTAGGACCCCTTAGATAAATAAAATTTTGAGTCATAACTCATGTTTGATCCTCAAATTGATTTTTGGACTTAGAACCATTTCAGTTCATGATTTAAATTTTGGTCCCCTTCATGATTTGTCACTAGGATTGATCCATCCTATGACTAGACTGATGTGACACACCTTTCTCTTCATTCACGACCTCATGAGCATGACTTGTTTTCCTTGCTTACCTATCTAATCATTTTTTAACTTGGAGCATTGCCCACTCATCAGGCGGTTCTGTAGCACCTTTCTTGTTCATCATCTTTCCATCACGAGTTATGATTACCATGACTGATGTCATGTTCCTTTCTTTCAGTGCCAGGAGTTGGTTAAATAT
The DNA here is from genome assembly GCA_009831015.1 of Picea engelmannii. Classification (NCBI taxonomy): domain Eukaryota; kingdom Viridiplantae; phylum Streptophyta; class Pinopsida; order Pinales; family Pinaceae; genus Picea; species Picea engelmannii. The sequence continues at coordinate 167,356 of ML777255.1, forward strand.
ACCTTCAAGATATCATATTTATGAGCCCTGATAATGGTTTGTGATTTGAAAATTCAAGAATGTTGCACTGCTCAAACTCACAGTTCTGACCAGGCGACAATAGTGAGACCAAATATGATGTTGAGGTAGACTCAAGGGATGAAATGTTCATGACTTCGTCCTGATATTTTTCTAAAGCTTCAAACAAGTGTTTACTCCATAGGTATCCTGTGTTGCCTCCTCTACACATTAATTTTCACAAAGAATTAGCGTTCAGAGTTTGGTTTGTCAGGCTTGCACAGTTGTAAAGGACTCATCTTCGCATCATATCCTTGTCTCCTCCCTTTTCAAACCTGTGAGCTTCATTTGTTGGTATCAAAGTCTGATTACATCTTCTCACCATAGCTATTGAGTTTGCAAGCATCTAAATAGTTTATCCTCTTCATATCCATCGCGCTACCCAGAGGCGTTGCTTAACCCCTCTATGTCCCCCCTGCTTCCTTTCATCTTTTAGTTAAGAATTTTTACCCATCTATAAAGGGCCAATTACAGATTACCCCCTCAGTTTCTAGACTTTCATACCTATACAAATATAAGGGTGGGATTCCCACATTCAAATTTTGGCTTACTAGCACCAGTCTGTTTTAAAAGGTCATCCTTGTACATTTGAGGCCCGATTTTAAGTTCTATTGATTATTACTACCCCATAAGCCTTAATAAGTTCTCATTCTAAGCCATGGAGACTCCTCATATGAAGAAGACACACAAAGGGGCCAAAGTGGTTAGAACAGAACTTGTGGATATGCATCTTTTTGATACAGAACCCATGGCAAGAGAGGTTTTTCAAAGAGTGGGATGCCTCTCCTTCTACCAAAATATGCAAAGAGGCCATCTAGAGGTGACAAGACAATTTGCATTACATTTTGATGGCAGGAGAACCAAGGTTGTGTTGACGGGCGAAATTGACCATCCATCAACTGAGAGAGTGGAACCGGTCCGGGGTTGTCTAATAACCCAAGCCATTTGGAATGAACCACCCTGACGGGTTTAATGACTCCATTGGCTTCTCTAAGGTCCTAAGAAAACCAAAGAGAAAACTGATCTAAACTAACTAATCTATCTAAAACAAATAAAACAAACTAAACTAACTAAAACTAATAAAACAAACTAAAACTAAATACAAGAAACTAAACTAACTAACAATAAATAAAAACAAACTAATACACTAATCTAATTAAAAGAAACTACTAAATTAAACTAAAAATAAATATAACCTACTCTAACTATTCTATATACAATCTACTAATTACTATTACACTAACTCTAACAATTAAATATCTAATTACTAATTGAATTACAACTTATTCACAAATATATAATATCTACAAGTTGCAGATTTGAATAAAACCTGTAAAAATCATTTGTTTTCTGCCCTGAGACAGCTAGAGATATATTTTTGATTTTATGATTTTATGAAAAAGAAATAAAACTTACTGAAATTAAACGATCTAATATACTAATTCTACATATATCTAACTATATTCTAATGAATACACTAACAAACAAATGGCAAACTGACCTGGAAGCACTCCCAATTTGTCCTGTGTATGATGACTTCGAAGCTGGTCAGAGGAAGGAAACTCGCACCGGTTAATCCAAAAGCTTCTCGTAAACGATAGGCTACGCTTCTCTTTGAGTTTTTTACAAGACAAACAAGACATAAAAAATCATAGCAATTATATGATTTATAAATCTCTGCAATAAGGGAAACCTGTTATGCAAAAATTTATATTTGATAATTCAACTTATGAAGAAGAGAAATCTATCGTTCACAAACTGAATTAAACAATTGCTATGCTTTTTAAATGCTTAGAAGAAATCAGATATGGATTACAGTGATTAAATTATATCATTTGCAAAAGATTAAGATAGCTAAAGTAGTCATTAACCAAATACAAATTGATATACACAACATGAAACAAAATATTCATATCATGAGAAGCTAAAGCTGTAACAAAACACCAAATTCTTCCTCAGTCTGTATTAAAACTCCATATCCTTGTTCTCCCACGAATGAGGATAATCATTATTACAAAAATGATATGTATTTATAAGTCTCTCCACAGGGTAAAACCTCCCTGTGGATAATATCAAATTGTTTTACATAATCTGGGAGATATCCCAAAATCAACTAAACTAGGAAACTAAAATGACATCAGAATATTTCAAATATCCCCTAACTGCTCATCAAATCCACTGCAATTTCGAATTCATCTGCAATATACCAAAAATAACAAGTTAGGAAGATGTTTTATTAGCAAAACAATAAAAATTTAATCTTACAGACTTAGCTACAGAATCATCTGATTTTGTAGCTAGTCTAAAATAACATACAGTATCAGAATCGAAATCAGATCAAATCTTTTAAAATAATCAAAACCAATTTTCTTCCAATGATCATTCAAAATGAATCACTAATGATTTATTATTTTATCTTTCAATATAAAACATAATCAAAAGTGATTTAATCAAAACAGGGGTAAGAATACTCTGTTTCACGGTTACCATAAAATCAGGTCGAACAGTAACAAGACTGTTCCATATCCAATTAAAATCGAATAGGATCAAAATCCAATAAATAAATAGAGAGACAAGCATGCCCTGTTTCGATTGCCATCATAGTCGGGTAGACAGAATCGAAACCAAATAGTTTTACAAATCGTTTCACATCCAATTCGAAAGTAGTGCAATCAAGCAAATCATATGCAACGTTGTGTTTTTCCAAAACAAGAGATACGATCAGATCAAAATAGAATCGTTTCACAATTGTTATGACATCAAACGGTTTGTGCCACGGGTAGATTAATTCAGACAGATATGAGAATCAATTCATACAAAATCATAAACAGATTGATTCGGCTTTGACCACAATCACGATAGAATTGACATAAGTGATAATTGGTAAAATGTGCATCTAAGCTCGATTGGATTTGAACAAAATCATTAATTCCAAACAAATCGCGACTGGGTTTAATATAGAAACAAATCGTGAATTCAATCTCATTTAACAAATCCAATTGAAACAGAATATCCATGGCAAATACGAATCCAACTGATAACAAGGTCGATCTAATAGCAAACCAATAAGAATTAACCGGCTAGGTTTTTCACATAACCGTTATGAATTGATTTGGATGTATTTTAATAAGATCATATTGAGAATAATCTGAATTGTATTCCTGTTGATCGAAGGTCATATGGGACATAAAACTGTAACAGTTAACCATATCACAATTGTTGCCAGTCATAACTTATACATTATAATGAAATCGAAATGACATACGATTGTGTTCAAAATTGAATATGGGAAACAACTTCTATCTAGAATAGATACAACGACTTCAATTGACAACAGAGCATCCATTTGAACTAAATCAAACAAATCAAATCCACACCAAAATCAATCAAATCGATGAAAATCCGATTAGAGCTAAACTGGGAAAACGAACTACCATTTAATCAAAGCATGGCTATGTATAGAATGCATACAATGTGACAGAGAAAATCCATGCTATAATTAGAGCTATTCAAAACCGAATTCGAATTCATTATATAAACAAGTGATAAAACATACCTGTGAGGCTTCTCAAACTATGCCAACTTAGAATCCACGAACGTTGTAGCTGATTCCACATTTTTAAACAAAATAGAGCATGTCGTCCTCTGTTTCTTATCAGTAGCTTGTAACTCAACCTTTTGACTGGTAATCCATGCAACTTGATCCTCCAAAGAATGAATTCTAGACTGTAGAATTGGCACATCAAGATAATACCTCTCTAACCACGAGCTACATTTGTTGTAGGAAAATCTTCCTGCGGACAAGTAGATCGACCTCTAGAGCTTGACCTTAACCCTAGACAGAAAAATGCTTATCATGGACACTGACTTCCTTTCAAATCTATCTAAGCCTAATGCATGAGAAGGGAGAGTAACAGAAGTACCTTTTACCCGTCGTTTGTCCCTGCACGCTCTGAGTTGCGCTCCAATATTTTTCTCCTCACTGAGGTCTGTGGACAAAACAAGATACGACCACTTCCTACTCTATTGACATTATCTTGAAAACAGATCTATCAACAAATGATAAGTTCATGTAGTATTAGACACAAACTAAAAAGAAACAGGCCAAGCTTGTCATATTAATGAGAATAACGACAACATTACTTACAATCGTAGATGCGAATGCGACAGCTTCATCAAGTCCTCTTCATCCAACCCTTGCCTGAAAGATCCACAACCTGGATGGCAGCAGCTTCACTAATCACTTCTCTTTAGCTGACTGTCAGTTTCTTCCAAGATCATAAGTTTCATATGTTCAGTTCTTCCCCCTTTCCACCATTATGAAGTCTGTTTATATAGGTTGGGCAAGGCCTAACCTCTTGAGTTATATTTAGAACCAGTTAGGAACCATCTCCTTGGATCAGGGATCTTTGATGAAACCAAGAATTCGATCATAACTGCCTTCTAATCTCGAATGATCTCCTCCTCATTCAACTCAACGGGCTAACAATTGACCCAGAATAGGGAGCGCTCCCCCAAAGGGGTATCAGATCGTTATAACACCCCTGATGTGCCTTGGGAAAGCGCCAACGCTCTTAAGGTGAGCAGCGCTTCTCTAGAAGGGCTGAAGAGCATTATAACACTTCTGGACCATGGTGTAAGGGAACCAGCGCTTCTCTAGCAGTATTAGAGGAGACTTCCCCTTCCAAGCCACTATTTCAGGACCTCTTTCAGGTGTCAAGAGTTCTTTGATTCTAGTGGATCAGTTCTTGCTCTTCAAATTAGTCATATGAGGTGTCATAAGTGCTTCCTTAGTGTCGTTATCATGTCATTATGCCCGACCATCATTTATGACACTAGTGGTCAACTTGCGACACTTGCGAAAGCTGTAGGGAAGATGCGACACTTACGACGATTGACAGGGACAATGCGATACTTAGCAATTTTGATGTGTAATAGAATGCCCCCCAAAGTGTGAAGTCAGAAGATACGAACTGATGACTAAAATACTTTGCAGACGTTCAAGCAAGGGTATGGACTCGGAGAACCTGACAAAAGCTGCACATCAACATCCAACAAATATCATGACATATTTCAAAACCCAAGGCAAGCATACCTATGCTTGGGTGATCAAGATTTGCAAGATATGGCCGCCACAAAATACACCGCGGATCCATAATCGTATTGGTAAAAAGGGTATAGCCACCGAAGATACACTGTGGATCTATACTTTGATGACTCAGACAGATCGTAGCCACGAAGAATACACAGTGGATCCACAAGATGATAAAACATAGCCACGACCAATACAAAGTGGATCTATGTAACAATGTATGTGTTTTTTGTCCAGAATTCCTTCGCAACCTGGGTGGAGAATGTATCAAGTTTTATGACTCAACCCAGGGTCTTCTAACCAACCCCCGTGAGATACGATTCTAACCATGTGAATAGATGTTTTGATGTCGAACACGGCAGAAACCACTTGATTACCGGTCAATGAGGTAAACCGTTAACAAGTGCGAGGGAGATCACCATTAATGTCAATGATTCCCAAGGTATCGTAGTACATTCCACCGAACGTGAATAAATGAACTGAATTCGAATGTTCGTGGAATTATTCGATCAGAGGTCAATGATGTAAACCTACTGTCGAATGTGAGGAGGCCTGCCATTAAGGCATGCAGGTCCCAAAGTACCAAAAAGTTTCTAAGTCTAGTTCCCGGATAATGTGTTGAAGTCGACACGAATAGACTCGTCGAGGGAGGGCCTTGATGTATCCCCCATAAACGACATGAAACAGACATAGAGATGTAGTTGGTAGATCAAACGAACTTGGACTGACACAGGTTTTGATGCAAGATATTTGGGGTGGATGACTCTCGAGGCGGATACTTCCCTTGAACACTGAGGCACAACAGCAAAACATGACATGGACCAAACTGTGCAATGGATACTGTGACTTGCGTCGGGTGACCCAAAGGAGTGAAAGGAAACTCAAAATATTGGCTCAGTGCAGAGGTTCAATGAATTATGATATGTGCAAAGTGACAAAGTGTCGTGTTCAAGGGCGACTCTAAGAAGTGTCGGATAGTGTTCTCAAGAGACTGCTTGGCTTGCTCCCTTCAATTTTTCCCCCATCCAGATAGATGAGTACCTCTTTTTGATTTAACGAGCTCGAGGAGGATAACACATGCTTGATATAACTCACCTTCGATAAGTTCATCTTCCTTTGTTTAACGGACCGGAAGAAGTAAGGGTTCGTTCCCATATGGGCCTGTCGATGTGTGCTTTAACGAGTCCAAAGACAGAAAACTCAAAGGTTTTTCGGGATTATAGAGTTTGGAAAAACACTTAAAAGAGAACTCTCTTATTTCCTTTTTCGTATGATAGTCCTTCGAGACAGAAAAAGGGTTAAATTATCGCTCAAAAGATGCCCTTTCTAACCTTTTAACGAGTGTGAAAGGAAGCAAGATCACTCGACAATCTTTTCACATTTAGAGAGTCTGAAAAGGGTTTAAAGGAGACTCCAGGGGGGTTCCTTTTTCATGTGATCGTATCCGTACGAGTCCGAAAAAGAGATAAAACTTTACCCGGTTGTGTTCTCATATTGTCGAGCTCGAGAATGAACTAAGACTATGCTCGTAAACATGACAATGTATTAGAATTGCCAATAAGCCTGCAATGCCAGAAGCTAAAAACCAGGGATTAGTCGAGCCATTTTCACCATTAGAGAAACCCAAAACCACTATAGCTTATGAAAATGAAATTTTATAAATAAGAATTGATTTGAAAAACTCATTTACCATTTCATTTGTAAGAATTTTGTGGAGTGTTGGAGAATCTCAATTGGAGCAAAACTTGTTCTTCTTGCTGCCGGAGCTACGATCGACTGTTTCGCACCCCGTCTGAACCAAGTAGGTGTTCGTTTCTTGCTCTTTCAATTGCATGGTTTTAATTTGACGTTTATAGCATGATTAATTTACAATACAAATCCCTAGGTTGTCCCTTTTGCACCAAATCGCCCTCCTTCTAAAAGTTAATAAAAAGGGGGGAAATATTCACGAAAACATATTGGGAAAGGGTAGTTATGTTGCCTACACCCTAACCAAAGATTAAATCAATCATTTTGACCAAAGGATCTTGCAAAAACTTCCCCCATGGGCCCACACACCCCCTCACAACATTTTATGTTTTAATCATTATGTAATGAATGTTTAAGAGCGTGGTGGCTAGAAATGATGATTGATTACCTTTAGAAGTCATGGGTATTTGTTTTCATGCTTTAAAATGTTTTTCAAAAATTGCTGAAATCACAAAAACGTGGGTAATGATTAAAATTTTGAATTTTTGTTTTGTAGATATATTCGGCAACCATGATCGAGTGGAAAGAGCGGGAACATGAGATGGATGACATAGCCGCTCTGCGGAGTCCCCGTACGCGGGCTTCTTTGAGGGCCTGCGGGTTACTCAAGTTTTTCAAACTGCAAAAAATGAAAAGCGAGGTTTTACTTCTTGAGCATATCATTGGTCTTTGGGACATCGCGGAACAGGGATTCCGTATTGGCACACAACTTCTGACCATTGAGTTGGAGGATGTGTACTTTCTGACCGGCCTCTCAAAACGAGGGGTCCCTATAGATTTTACGGGGCAGACGGCATTACCCGAGAAGGTGGACGTGTATCTGGCACGTCATTGTGTTCCAGGAGCGAGGTTGGTAGGGGGCAGGATCCCTATCAAGGATGTCCAGGATCTGTCTCTTCGATCCATATTGTTTGCTATCACTAGTGCGACTGGTAGCACTAGTGCTCATTTGGCTTCGAGGTCCCAGGTGGCTTATGGTGTTCAGTGTTTAGAGCCAACATTGTTCAACTGGAGTGCGGCGTTCCTTCGCAATGTGAAGGAACAAGTTTCTCGATGCAGGAATGGCCAAAAGAAGTTTGGCTATGGTTCTTTCTTAGTCTCGTTTTTCTTGGAGCGTATCCCTCAGATGCAGCCTCAGGTTGTGTTGGTAGTACAACCAGTTGATGAGCCTCGGATGGAGAGGTGGACTAGCCTATCCCCGAGGTTGGTTTCAGAGTCCGAGTTTCATTTTACTGGTGATTTATTTTCCTGGTTGAGGCGACAGTTCCTTTGGATTGAGGACTTCCCGTATGCTGGTGTGGACTTCAGCGGGAGTATGGATTTGATTCTACCCGAGGGGGAAGATTGGGATGAGTCCGGTAAGAGACTAAGTTGTAGCTTGTCTAGTTTGTTTTTTATGTTTTTTTGATGTATATGTATTTTTTTGTGTATGTAAGAGAGTGTTTGACAGATGTCTTGTCGTTAATGTGCAGACAAGGGAGCAGTGCGCCCAACGGATATTCCAGTGCCAGGACGTCGTGGCGGTGCCCTAGTTATAGCAGACCCAGCAGTACCGATGGCGGGCCTTCGGGAGGTTGAGAGGAACTTCCAGGGCCTTACGATGGGTATCCCTCCTTTGCGGAGGGGGGACGTGCCTTTGCATCTGTAGCGACACACTGTAGGGGTGCCAGAGAATCTCAATTCTCTGTTGAGGCATGTAGTACGCACAATATTGTATTACACACATCACAACGTAGCGCGGGGGAATTAGAGTTTCCCCGAGATCATGTTTTTTTGTATGCCATGTCTGGCGATGTTGTATGGGTGGACGGACCCAATATTTTGTTCTCTTACTGACTTTTTGATGTAATGTAAACATTTCAGTCACGCCATATATATATGCAGTTTTGAGTTTTTATGATGCCGATGGTTTGTACATGATGTCTGTGATGTGTTTTAATTTACATGTAATGTACATTTTTTTGCTTTCCTTGAATCTTATCCGTGGGATAAATATCGATCCATGATGTAATTTGCTAACGAATCTGAAACACTGTTAAGTTCTCTCGGAATGTGTCTGTATTCAATGTAATCAAACATTCGTTCGAGACGACGAACTTGCAAGTGTAAACATAGCAGGATAGGACTACGGATAGCGTAGATGCGATTGAGTTGATAAACCACGAGTTGGGAGTCTAAGTAAACGACGATATGAGGAATACCTAGGGAGGAGGCTTGGGTTAACAGTCCAATGACAGCATGATATTCTGCCATATTGTTGGTTGTTGGCCCTAAGCAGATGCCTCTTGAACTCACCACCTCATCAAACTGATAAATAACCCATGCTGCCGAGGCGATGTTCCGGGTGTGTCGGCTGGCACCATCCGCGAACCCAAAAAAGATAGGAAAGGAAGACGTCATCTGTGCATGAAAACACAGGTACAGTCATGAGTGGCAGCGATAGAGACTCGAGCACGCGAAAGAAAAGGCACACCAAACTTAAAATACAATAATGTACAAAGTACAGACGCTAGGCGATCTAGGCATAGTACTTTTTAAGGTAAAGCCCGTTTCGGGGCTCTCCTAAGGAAATTCCATCATGATCTACTAGTTCATAAGCACCTCTGTGTAAAACACACTTCACGATGTAAGGACCGTGCCACATAGGTTCTAACTTTCCTGTTCCCAATTTATCGTGTGCTTGGTCATAAACGAGGACTAAGTCTCCTTCTGCAAAGGATCGAGGTTGGACAGATTTGTCATATTGACTCTTGATCCATTTCTGATGTGCCTCATTCACGAGAGCAGCATCACGGCGTGTTTTGTCCAGCTTGGATAGGTACAAGAAGCGTTCTTCTTCCACAGAAGTATGGGGCAGGAGTTCTACTTTCAATTTGAGTGACGGAATTTCGCACTCGATTGGTAAAATGGCTTCAATGCCATAGACCAACTGGAACGGAGTGAATCCAGTTGAGGTTTTCACAGACGTACGATAAGCCCAAAGAGCGAAAAACAGTTGTAAATGCCACGATGTTTTGTTTTCCCCTACCATGCGTTGGATCATGGTTTTTAGGACTTTGTTGATGGCTTCAACTTGTCCGTTTGCTTGAGGATAGTAAGGGGATGAGTTTTCATGGCGAAAACCCAATTTGACGTGTAATTCGCTCATCATCTGGTT